>JAVKPL010010568.1:0-45424 GCA_032173675.1 Gastrolobium villosum | reverse complement strand
TCTTCCCAAGGAACTTGACCAAGAAATGCCCAATACCACACCCAAACTGTTCAATTCTATCACCCACAAATCAGTAACAAAATTAAACCCCTGTATTTTAGAGAAACTGCCAAACATTTCCTTTCACACAGAAGAAACTCCTCATTTCCCAAAAATACTCGCATCTTAGGAATTCGAACATAAGACAATCCTACATCATCCACTAACCTCTTTTGAATGAAGTTATGTGAACTACCTTAATCCACAAGAACAGAAGTGGGTCTCCATAAAATTTCACTTGAAATGGTATTGCTCGAGGATTATCTTCTCCCTCAAACGAATGCAATGCAGCTTCCTGAGGCTCCCCTTGTATTGTATCGGTTGCCACACAATTTGCTCCTCCCCATCAGTTACCAACTCTTCCGAATCACCAATTATTAACAACTTAGCTTTGCATCTGTGTTTAGAATTCCACTTCTCATCACAGTAGTAGCAAAGGTTAAGCTCCTTCTTTTTTTGTAGATCCTCGTGAGACCTCTTTTTAATAGGTGTAGGTGAGGGCAATGCAGGAAACACTGACCTCGGCGCTGGTTAAACGGTGGTTACAGGAGATGGTTGGTCGAAAGGGTAAGAACCTTTGGTAAAGTTCTTCTTGGTGCTTGAAGAAAAAGTAGTTCGAAGCTCTGCATAATAGGCCTCGTAACTAATTGCCTATTTCTTGGCTTGGTGAAGACTTGTAGGAGCATGAAGCTGAATTGCTCTTCCTAATTTAGGTTGCAAACCAGAAACAAAAAAGCTCATTAATAATTCATCAGAAAATTCTGTCACCTGATTAATTAGGGCCGTAAAATTTCTGATGTATTCACTCAAAGCACCATCTTGAGATAATTTGGAAAGCACACCTCTCAAGTCAGTGTTAGTTGTTCCTCCAAATCTTTTTCTAACTGTCACTTTAAGATCCTCCCAAGAACGATACTCCCCCCATTAAACAGCCACTGAAACCATGGCCCCGCCATACCTTCCATCTTCATCCCTGCAAGTCTAACTTTAAGGTTGTCTGGAATTTGCTGCAACCCAAAGTACAACTCGACCCTAAAATCCAGCCATTAGGGTCTGTCCCATTGAAAACCAGAATCTATATTCTGACATTTTTAAGCAACAAACATGGATCATTGGGGTCCAAATGAGGTTGCCCTAAATGATCAGGAACGAAAGAGGGTTGTGACCGACAATAAGAAAGAATTGGAACTAATTATGTAAAACTATTATTAATTAATCAAATTTGGTTGTAAGCGTTTTCCCAGTAACAACTATATACTCCACATTCTACAAGATTCGAGTAGATTTCTACTAGATACGAGGGGTCTTGAACCACCTCTTCCCCAATCAAGTCCTGCTTCAATTCTCGGATAAACTAGTTTGATGGCAAGGCGGTTCCACTTGCTTCCATCAACTCGGCGAATTTCTCACAAAGTTAGTCAAAAAGACTGGAGGCATCATCTAAAGCTATAAATTGGGGTTCATCTCGCAATTGTGCATTCTCACCAACCTGATGATCCCCTCCTACAATCGCTGCATGAATTTGTTGTAACTGAGCATTGATGTTGGAAAATTACGATTAATGCTTGTTGAATCATCGTCAACTCGCGCTTGCATCTCTTCCAAGCTGTGATCAATGCGCAATTGAAAAGCCCCAAATTTCTCAGCTAATTCTTGAATACGCATCGTGAATTGCTACTGCAGATTGTGAAGATGAAGGTGAACTCAATGAAGGCACCAATGATAGGAGGTTACTCCTATAATGAGTTCATCAGCAACAAGATTCATGAATGAGAGGAAAAACAAAGAGAATTTTATTAACAGAAAAAATGGGTTTCAATAATTTCCTATATATGCTACTCATCAGTTCAGGGGCACCTTTTATTATTTCTACAGTAATATGACACCTACCTATACAGATATGCCACCTCATCAACCCAACTACAAAGCTAACAGACACTACAGGAACCCAATCTAACAATTACAACCTGAGAAGCACGAACACGCTCTTTTTTTAAGAAATTACGTGTCGGACACGGACACGCTCCGACACGTCCCGACAAGCGTTCGACACGTAGTCAATATTCTAGGACACGTTGACCATCTGGACACGCGATTTTGACCGAGTCGGACACGAAATCAACATTTTTGGACACATTTTCAGACACGTTTGTAGTTCATATCAGAATAATTGCGAAAAAAAGTATATAACAACGTTCTGGAACAGAGTGATAGAGGGGGAAATCACAAAGTTACAGAAGTTGTTTCATCGTCTTCGTTGTCTCTGGCGCGGTCACAGGTTGCCGTCGCAGGTGAAAGGGTTTGTCGAAGAGGGGAAGTCACGGTCAGCGTCTCCTCCTTCTCCGTCTTCGCCGCTGGACGCAGGTCGCCACTGGATGCAGGTCGCCGCTGGTTGCAGGTCGCAGGTCGCCGCTGGTTGAGGTCGCCGCTATTGCAGGTCGCCGCTGGGGAAGGGGAATGGGTTTGTCGAGGAGGGAAGACGTCTGTCTAAGGAAGAGGGTAGGGTTATAGATATTTTAAAGGTTGAAAGACAAAAAGACCCTTTATTATTACTATTATAATTTTAAATTGAGAGCATCGATACAAGAATTTAAAAAGGATTAGAGGAGTAAGAAACCTGATTGAATAATTGCAGAAGACAAACAGTTTAATAAAAATTAGGAAAGCGATATATTTTGAATTAGTCATTAAAATAAATATAATATATAATTTGAAAGTAAATAATATTATATATTAAAATATTATTTAATATCAAAACGTATCCCAACGTGTCGAAATTTAACATTTTTTGGAATTAACGTGTCGGAATGTCGTGTCGTGTCCCATGTCTCGTGTCGGTGTCCGTGCATCACAGATTACAACTACATGCCAAAAATATAATCCTTGGCCCATAATGGTTCTACAAGTCTTTTTTTGGGCCTGTCCGTAACATTTTATTTATGAGTGGGATCCACAAAAAAGTGAGAAGATAAAAAAATCAAGACAGGACCCACTCATGTATTGTGTGTAGCATAAGAAAATTTTCTAATTTAAAATGAGAAAACTATTTCCATTATATTTTTATCATGAACCAGAATCCATAAGAAGGGAGATCACGAGAAGACGGTACACTTACAAAAAGAAGATTGATTTACACTAAAACAACCTTCTTTCAATTCAATCCTCACCAAAATATCCATTCCCCTTTTGCACAGCACATTCCTTTGCTTTTGTTCGCCATTTTCAGCTTACAATTGTCACTGAAATTGGATTTGAAAGTCTTCACCTCTACTAGAATCAACAAAGATAGACTGTGCTTTATTTCAAAAGTAGATGAGCAATAACAAATTGCAAGGTTACAGCTTCTGCTTGTATGGTTTATCTTGCGTGGAATGGAATAGGTATCAAGTACAGGTCATATTTTCTTCTAACAGTCACTCCAAATTGCTCAGTCATATCCAAGTCCTCACTTTTCATTTCATTGGGAATCTTCCAATCAAAGTTATACAACAACAATGCAAGGGCCAGCTCAACATTTATTAAGCCAAGTGTGCTACCTGGGCATATTCTTTTTCCTGCTCCAAAAGGAATATACTCAAAATTACTCCCTTTATAATCAATAGAGCTATTGATGAATCTCTCCGGATAAAACCTCTCTGGTTCAGTCCAGTACTTTGGATCTCTTCCTATTGCCCAAGCATTGACAATGACCTTACTTTTGGCTGGTATATGATACCCATGAATTTCACATGCTTGCCCACATTCTCTAGGAAGTAAAAGAGGAGCTGGAGGGTGTAACCTCAGGGTCTCTTTGACAATTGATTTCAAATATTTTAGTTCTTTGATGCAAATCTCATCAACCATTCCTTTCATATCGAATGCTTCTCTCACCTCATGTTGTGCTTTCTTCATTACCCTTGGATCCTTGACCATCTCCGCCATAGCCCAATCTATGGTAGTTGCTGCTGTCTCACCTCCAGCTCCAAAGATATCCTGAAAAGCATAACCAAAGAGAGATTAATAGAAACATAATACAAAGACCATTATTCTTCCTTCACTAAACAAATAATACAAAGACCATTAAGTTTTTGGGATAGTCATTTGCTTAAGAAGGTAGCAGAGCCTCTTTGATCAAGTGATCCACAGTTTGATGTTTACTGCCTCATTTTCTTCTAAATATCTTCTGAATAAATATTGCGGAATTTCTTAACAGAGGAGAGTGGACTTATGTATTGTCCATTCTTCAAACCCAATAAACTCTTCTACGGAGGCGTGTCAGAAATATAATAAAAAATTGCAAAAGTAGTAAACATTCATGTAAATTCGACAACAAAGGAGCAACATTATCTTCCTTACCAGGGTTATAGCCTTTATATTGTTATTAGTTAAGCAAATATCCTGGTTGCTACCATTACCATCCTGAAATTTTAAGAGAACATCTATCAGATCTTCCTCTGCTTCATCTTTGCCTTCTTTGGGTTTTGACTTCTCTTCTTTGTGTTCAGTAATGATGTTTTCCAGTATTTGATCAACTTTCCGATGCAACCTCTGAAGCTTAGACCTCAAACCAGTAATTTGTTGAAGCCATTTAGCAGAAGGAAACAAATCTCCTATGTCAAAACCACCAGCAACTGTTATTGCTTCTCTTGCTGCTGATATAAATTCTTCTTGGTCTTTGCATTTCTTGCCAAACGCAGCCCTTGAATTGATTGTAAATATTGATGAAGTTACTGCTTGTGTAAGGTTGATGGGTGATCCTTTTTGTGAATCAATCCTTCCGATGAGATTTGTTAGCTCTTCTTCTCTTATTGGCTGGAATGAACTGACACGCTTTTGGGTGAAAAGCTCCATTGTGCATATTTTTCTTAGTTGTCTCCAATAATTTCCATAAGGTGAAAAACCAATATTTGTGGATTCGTAAGACAATATTTCTGCAGCTAGAATATGTGGTCTTGATGCAAAGATGACATCATGGGTTTTCATTACCTCCCTTGCATACTCTGGTGAGGAAACAACGATTGTGAAGACCTCACCAAGTTGTAAATACATCAAGGGTCCATAAATTTTGGCCAAATTTCTTAATTTTTGATGTGGTGTAGATGTAACAAGATGGGGTATATTTCCTATAATTGGTAGCTTCCATGGCCCTGGGGGTATATTTGGAGTAGAGACAGTTTTCTTGAGATTTCTCCCAATTTTAAATACCACAAACAAGAAGAGGATAAAGGGGATAATGGCTGATAATTGAAGGACTGGATAATCCATGGAGTTTAAGATAATTGATGGTGGATATGAGGGAGGACAGAAGAAAAAGACTTGGGATTTTGGTTGCTGTTTATTGCTTGATATTTGTGGTTTTTTTCTGCTGCTGCAACTTGTAGTACATGTGTTCCCCATAAAAAATCATTTTTTAGTATGCACAAGTTCTTTGACATGTTAGGCAGCAGCAATAATAGAAACTCGTCGATCGGTGGAACTGTAAAATTTGAAAACCGTGAAAGAAGAAATCAAATCAGATTTCTCATCCTTCATCTCATCATATCTTATTTTAATTATTGTAAATTTTTATTTATTATTATAATTATATATAATTATAATCTTAATATAATATACATACTTTTCTTTTTTGAGTATACAATTTCAAATAAATTAGCCGAGTATGCTTAGATAGACATTGTTGAATATCCGAGTATGACTTCCGGATCTCCAACCACTCTCTGAGTTAGCCATTGATGTCATTAGCCGTGATATGATGGAGTGGTGTGTTTTGGATGCTGTCTCTAGTTCTGAAGGGTGGGAATGGCATAAATTCCAACATTTTCTGCCCCAACTAGTGCTCCAAAAAATTGCCGGAACCTCCCATCCTTTCTCTTGCAATGGTCAGGATCGGGTCATATGGGCTAACTCGAAGGACGGTAAATTCTCCATCAACTCTGCTTACAACTTACTCTCCGGAGCTTCTTCCCAAAATTCATCTAGAGATTGGGACTTCATTTTTATAATAGCCCAATATAATTAATTAGCAAAATACATGTGATTAAATAATTAAGCATGTATTAGTGAGTAAAAATAAGTAAATTTCCTAATAAAATTAATTGGGGTCACTTTTGAGGTAAAAAGCGTACTCTATGAAAATTAAGGGGTATAAATAGGTGGAGACAAAAGTGCCCAAAATATAAAAATGAAAGTAGAAATATTCCTAAAAAAATATTTCAGACTGTTGAGTAAAGTTTGGTAATTAATGGAATTGAATAGATAGATGAACCGATACCCACTTAACTTGTGTTAAGTGACAAGTCACTTAAAAGAACCCTTTTTCCCCTCCCAACCCATCGACCTCCGGCAAAGAAAAGAAGAAAGGAAAAAGAAGAGAAAAGGAAGAGAGGAAGGATAAGAGTAAACCCTAGGTGAGGCAAATCTTGATGGTTTTGAGTGATTCCAAAGCCTAAACCACTCCAAATCTTTCCCTCTTTCATAATCCTAGCTTGGGTCTTGGTGGGGAGTGTTGTGGTTTGAGACTTTTCCTCCCAAAGTTGCGACCCATGTGGAGAAATTGAGAGATTGTTGGTTTCTACCTCCATGGGAGCTTGAGAAACCCTCACCCCTTGATTGTGCAACACTTGGTGGTAAGATTTCATCCTTTGAACTCTATTTTCATGAAGAATCCATGATTTAGGTTTTGGATGAATAGTGTTTTGGGGTTTATGAAAAGTTGAGCAAATTGGCTATGTTCTAAGAAGATTGAGGCCTAGAGTATGTTGAGAAAAATGTTAGGAATGACATTTAATAGGTGAAAATGAGTTTAAATAGTCGTATGATTTTGTTTGGAAAATTACAAGATTATGCATTTGACTATGGTTTGGCTTGTTTTTGTAATCAATGGTTTGGTTTGGTTGATTTTTGATATTGTCCATGTGATGCCTAGGATTGAGGCATTTGGACCAACATTAAGCAACCAACCGTTGGAAAAAGTTATGGAGTTCGGTTAGCTCTTCGGAATTGATAATTGTGTTGTGAAGATTGGTATAGAACAAAGGTTGAGTTGGAAGCATTGAGGTAAGCCTTCGGACCTTGGGTGTAACTCCCTTTATTGTTCCACCAAGCCCTGAACGGGTAATGGTTGTGTTGTTGTATATAAATGCAATGAAATAGTGTAATGCTTTGTTATACGTATTTGCATGCTTTGGTGTGACATAGGATGGTGTTTCCCTATGTTGGTATGTTGCATGACGATGCATAAATCATACTTAGTATTTTAGCTGGCCAGTAGGACTATTTGCATCTGAGTATCCTTAGGACAGCTCGAGGGATTTCTCCTGGAGATGTTGTGTACACTTGCATGAATATGTATCTACTGCATTATTATTGTCATTGCTATTACATTGTTATTGAACTATGGGGTGGAGAGATGCTCCAAGGGCCCCTGGTTTACTGAATATATTCGTATAACTCACCCCGTGTTGTTGGGGACCCCCTTTAAGGCAAGGATGTTATTTTGTAGTTCACATGTATAGGATTGCTAAATGAGAGTAAATTGTCATATGCATGTTATGTTTAATTGGTTGGACTTAGCCTATGCTCATCCCTTTGGTGTCTCTTTTGTTGATGGGAGCCAAGGAGTGATCATAGTGTTTTGTAGCTAAGTCCCATGCTTTATGATTGAGATTTGTAAACATGATGTATTTATACGATGGAAAGACATGTAAATCATTTGATGCATATGCATTGATTATGTTCATGTATTAAAGTTTTGACATGTTAATTAGGTGTTGAAAAAGGGGTTGGATGCATCCCCATGAACTGAGAAAGAAAAGAGAGAGTGGTGAGTTTTCCTGTCAGCGCGCTAAAGCGCCCAGGAGCGCGCTTTAGCGCCCTGCTGCCCCTGTGAAGGCCAAGGCTCTCTGCCTCAGCGCGCTTAAGCGCTCGGCTAGTGCGCTTTAGCGCCCAGGTGCGCGCTTTAGCGTCCAGCGTTGCGAATGATGGATTTCTCTCTGTCGGTGCGCGCTTAAGCACCCGACAGCGCGCAGGACCAGTTTCCACATAAAAGTTGTGTGGTCTTAAATGGTCATAACTTGAGCTGTAGAGCTCCAATTGGGACGCGGTTTGAAACCATGCGTTGCTAAATAGGAGAGGAAGACATTTAACTACTTTGGCCTAATGGAATGAGGGTATGGTATTAAGCTTAAATTATTTAATTCCGCAATGTATCCGGTTATGGTCACGCAATTGGGTAATTTGAATTCGGCTTGTTTAATAAGAAAATTTTAACCGGATTTTAATTGAACCAATGTGATTATAACTGCGCTTAATATCATAAGTCGATGCTAACAAACCAGTTCTAGAACGGGGTGTTACACATTTGGAGCTAGAAAGGCCTAGAAAGAGTAAAAAAATTTCTTTGGCTTCTTAAAGGAGAGAACCTTCTCACTAATTAGAGACGCTACCTGAGACTCATGACAGATGTTGATCTTTGTCCTAGATGCCTTCTTGAGTGCGAAAGCTGCCTGCATATGGCTAGGGACTGTCCCTGGTCCAAGGAGGTTTGGCAATCCCTTATTCCTTCTTGTATTTGGCCTTATTTCTTCTCCCTTAACTTCACTGATTGGCTCTTTCATAACTATCTCATTCCCCTCCCATGCTACTAGATCATAACTGGCCCCTGTTGTTTGGTATTATGGTCTGGAAACTTTGGGCTAGTAGGAATGATTTGGTGTTTAATAATCCTAATCCTGCTGTTGAGACTCTTGTTAGAAGCGCTCAAAGTCTCAAACATAATTTTCTTGATGCCCAAAGACTGCTCTGTAAAGCTGGCTTGCATCCTAAACCGAGGGAGCATGCTCTTATTTGCTGGAAATTTCCAGAACCTGGTTGGATCAAAGTGAACACAGACGGGTCTTGTGGCAATGTGGGTGCTAGGACAAGCTGTGGAGGTGTCTTCAGAGATGCTTATGGCAGCTGGATCAGGGGCTTTTCCAAAAATCTTGGTTTTGGAACTTCTACCATGGCTGAACTTTGGGGTATGCTGATTGGCTTGGAGCTGGCTTGGGATCTCGGTTACAGAAAGGTTCACTTGGAAGGTGACTCAGAAGCTGCACAGAAACTCATCCAGAATGGATGTCCCCCCATCTTCCCCTCTCTAACCGAATTCTTTCCCTCTTTATAGGAATTGGGAAGTTAAAATTACCCATGCCTATAGAGAAGGAAATAATGTGGCTGATTGGTTTACTAACCAAGCTCATCTTCATAGTTGGGATACTTTAATCTTCAACAATCCTCCTACTGACTGTGTGTAGAGGCTGAAGAATGACTTCCAGGCTATCTCTTGGCCTAGGAACATAGTTGTTAGCTAGTTTGTTTTTATTTTTCCTGTATCTCCAAAAAAATATATATAGCATCATCATATTTTTCCAAGTTTTTATTGAAAACAAAAGAATTTTCATTAACTTGTTGATATATGTAGGGGTTCTTTCTATTTGGTTTAGTGCATCGAAGCATTAAGAGAGTGGGAGAAAAGTACCCTTTCCTATATAGCTTGTATTGTGTACCAAATTTTGTGTGTTATCCTTTGGATTATTGGGTGTATTGGGGATTTAGGTTTGGTGTTTGAGTGATACTTTCCATTTTTGTACTCTCTTTCATATTTAAACTTTGAAAAGAAGTGTGTCATTTTATAGGACGTAAAGTGTAACAGCCCGTGTTAACCCAGATTGTTAACATACTATCGTATTAAGCCACGCTTAATTAAAATGCGGAATAACTTTTTCTTTAATTCAATTATGACGTCATTAACCTTGGCCAACTTTATTACTTAATCAATTTCATAAAATACTGCCTGTATGTAAATTGCAAGACAACTAACTGAAATACCTCATATATAAATAATAAGTGAGTATCTAAATCACAGGACTACAACACATAGCATGGACCATAAATCCTGATACTTTAATTACAACTTTAACTAAGTAGACAATAACAAATCCATGTGGCATGGACAAACCCCATGCTCAAAAACAGTCTCAATAAAATATCGAAATCAAAGCGGGAAAACATAACTGCAGTCAACATCCAGCATATCAGCATGTCATAATAACATCAACTCAGCTCTGGCCTCCTGCCACCTGAGCCCTCAACATTACCTGATCCTGAAATAAGCGTCCCCAAACGTGGGGTGAGATCTCTAAACAAGAAATCTCAGTAAGACAAGGGGTCCTCAAGGATCTTCCACCCCAAGCTCACTTACATGTGCAATATAAGTTCAAAAACAGTATTTACAATATAAGTTCCAAAACTATGCAGTGCAACAGATATTCATGTCATGTGTGTTTATACAATCTACTGGCCAGAGAAATGCAAGAATACGTCTATACCCACATAAGTACAAGGAACACCGCTTGCACCTCACCCACAGCCTCACCATCTTGTATGTGCTACATACTCAGGCTTACCGTATAGGTGGACATCACATGCATATCATAAAAGCACATTGCATATAATAGCTCAACAGCATTTCCAAAACATCAAAGCATGTAACACAGCATGCATAAACCACATCCCCATGGGACATGGCGGAACCATAACATGGCTAAACCGAGGACACGAAAGCTTACCTTGCAAGCTAGCTATCCAAGCCAAGAGTCCAACCACTCTCAAGTCCAAACACAGCAGTATCACAATCTGATATGGACCAATAATATATCATTAATTATGCAACACAAGCATACAACTTAAAGATTACGCCTTTCCTTTACGTTTTACGTCTTAAGGCTTCCAACAAAGCCATAAGCCCTTAATCATATGATACTGACTTAGTTCATTAATTACAGAAGTTCAACTTCCTTAATCTAGGGTCCACAAACCCCCAATAGCTTACTGTTCACACAGCACAACTACTGTTCTACGAAATCCCAGAATATCCGGATATTACAAGGGACATATCCGGATATGCTATATCCGGATATCACACTGACCATATCCGGATATACCATATCCGGATACCCAGATCCCACATCCGGATATGGATATCCGGATATCTGTTCGACAAATATCCGGATATCTCACGACAGAATGCAGTTTCTGCATTTCGTGAATATCCAGTCCAAAGATCCCATTTTTAACCGATTATAGACATTTAAACATGCATTTCTAGGTGTGTTTAAACTTCCCCACCCTTAAGTTATCAACTTAGTTAAATACATGCATCAAGGTTTCATTTTTAAGCATTTAAACTTAAGATCAAAGGTGGTGATCATACCACAAGCCAAAAGTAGAGTAGATGATGCTCTTGGAGCTCACTCAACAGCTCCAAAGTCAGCCACAACACTGTGCACGAAAATGGCACCCCAAGATGGTTCTTTTCTTCACAAAGGTGGCTTCTTGGAGAGTTCCTTCACCCAAAAAGAAACTCACAACACTCACTCAACATAACTCAGCCCCTCAACACCCCTCTAACAGTAACCAAACTCAGAATGCAAGGCTCTCCACACACAAATACCTCAGCCACACACAACCATGGTGCATAGAGGAAGGAAGGTGAAGAATCAAAGTCAAAGGTGTCAACTTTGATCAAGGAAGAGTGAAAAAACCAATGAAACAATGTTTCCCACTTAGAAAACAGCCCCTCAACTATTCAGCCCCTCACATTCACGTAGGATAGAATGCAGCCTAGGGTTTTGTGCCCTTAGTGTGCATATAAATAGGCAAATGGTCCCTAACGCGCAGTATTAACGCTAATAGCAACGCAAAAGATCTTTATCCCAAACTTTGGAATCTATACCTACACATTTTTCTAAGATTTTTCATATTTTTATTTTATTTTTCGGAGCACCTTTCCGGTAGGCGCTTTTCCGTAGACAGTATCAGTTCTGGCATCGGATTACGTTATTTTGACTTGAAACTCGTTTTATGAGTCCTACATAATATTCTAGTAATTATCATGTACTCTTTATAATTTTCCGGGACACTTTTCCGGTACGCATTTATACCGGGTAGCAGAACCGGTATCTGCGCTTTTCTTCCGAAAAGCGACTTTCAGCATTTTTACTCACTCAATATAATTATTTAAGCCCATCAATAATTATTAAGGTCAATTATGGAATCATTTCCTAATTATCATAATTAATTCACTAATTACCTTAATTAGCGGTGCGGGTTCTTACATTCACCCCACCTTTTTAAGGATTTTGTCCTCAAAATCAGAAACATACCTGTCTCGAAAGTCGGGATACTACCGAAGAATCTCATCCTCTCGCTCCCACGTGCACTCCTCGGGACTACGCCCAGTCCACTGCACCCTGACCATCGGAATAATCTTACTTCTAAGCTGTTTCTCGCCTCGATCGAGGATCTTGAATGGTCCGATGGGAGTCTTTAGTTTCTCCCGAACCTCTACATCATCTGGTTGCACCACGTGCGAAGGATCTGCTATGTACCTCCGAAGCTGAGACACGTGAAACACGTCATAGATGTTGGCTAGGTTCGGAGGTAAGGCAAGTCGATAGGCAACAGGTCCTACTCTACCAAGGATCTGGTAGGGCCCAATGAACCGCGGGCTCAACTTCCTCACTCCGAGTGCCCGTCCAACATCGGTGACAGGTGAAAGTCTCACAAACACGTGCTCACCCTCACTAAACTCCAGTGGACGATGCTTGACATCATAGTAGCTCTTCTGGCGATTCTGCGCGTGCTTCAACTTTTCCCTGATCATCTGGATCTGCTGGTTAGTATCTTGGACAAAGTCCAAGCCGAATAGCTCTTTGTCTCCAACCTCAGACCAGCAAGTAGGAGTCTGACACCTCCTACCATACAGCGCCTCGTAGGGTGCCATGCTCAGACTAGCATGAAAACTGTTGTTGTACGAGAATTCTACCAACGGAAGGTACCTATCCCATGCAGAACCCTGCTCCAACGTGCAAGCTCTCAGCATGTCCTCCAAAGTCTGGATGGTCCGCTCAGTCTGCCCGTCAGTCTGAGGGTGATAGGCGGTACTCAATCTCAGCTGTGTACCAAAAGCCTCCTGCAGCGCCTCCCAGAACCGAGATGTGAACTTCGGGTCCCTATCACTGATGATACTCTCGGGCACCCCGTGAAGCCTCACAATCTCGCGGACATATAACTTGGCCAACTACTCTGTAGTGAAGCTCACCTTCACTGGAAGAAAATGGGCAGACTTAGTCAATCTGTCCACAATGACCCAGATAGAGTCACAACCAGTCTGAGTTTTGGGGAGTCCCATCACGAAGTCCATGGAAATACTCTCCCACTTCCACTGTGGAATTTCAAGAGGTTGAAGTTTGCCAGACGGTTTCTGGTGCTCAATCTTCACCTTCTGACATATAAGACACTTGGACACGTAGACCGCTATGTCCTTCTTTATGCCCGGCCACCAAAAATTTCTCTTTAAGTCCTAGTACATTTTTGTAGCACCAGGGTGGATAGTAAACCGGCCCTTATGAGCCTCTGCCATAACCTCCTCGGTCAATGGCCCTCGAGGGATAACAATCCTCTTCTGGAACATCAACAAACCATCCTCATTCCAAGACACACCGTCCTGGTTCTTCATATAGTCAAGGCACTCTCTCTGCACTTGCGCATCTTTAATCTTTTCCATCAGCTCATTAATCACCTCTGTTGTTTCCATCTCAAGCAGTGCGCCCCCAAACAAGGAGTTCACTCTCAAGTCTCTAAACCTTTCGATCACCTCATAGTTGCTCATCATCAAGCTGGATAAGCTCACGGATTTCCGACTCAAAGCATCGGCTACCACATTGGCCTTGTCAGGGTGATACCTCAACTCAAAGTCGTAATCCTTCAAGAACTCCATCCATCTTCGTTGTCTCATGTTTAACTCCTTCTGGTCAAACAGATACTTCAGGCTCTTGTGGTCACTGAATACAACAAACTTCATGCCAAACATGTAATACCTCCAAATCTTGAAAGAAAAAACAATGGCTGCCAACTCCAAGTCGTGAGTCAGGTAGTTCTCCTCATGAGGTTTCAACTGTCTTGAAGCATAAGCAACAACTTTCCCTTTTTGCATCAACACACAGCCTAGTCCTTTACCAGAGGCTTCGCAATATAACTCAAACTGCTCCGCAGGATCAGGAAGGACTAACACAGGAGCAGTAGTCAGTCTCTCCTTCAACTCCTGGAAGCACTCCTCACACTCATGTGTCCACACAAATGGAGTCTTCTTTCGGGTAAGGCGAGTCATCGGTAGCACCATTTTGGAGAATCCCTCTATGAACCTCCTGTAGTACCCAGCCAAACCCAAGAAGCTTCTCACTTCCGTAACCGTCTTGGGCCTCTCCCAATCCATCACGGCCTCAATCTTGTTAGGATCAACTGCAACTCCATCAGCAGAAATCACATGACCCAGAAATTTCACCGCCTTGAGCCAAACTCACATTTTGACGGCTTAGCATATAGCTTTTTCTCTTTCAACACTTGCAAAACAATCTTCAAGTGCTCAGCATGCTCCTCCTCTGTCTTGGAGTAAATCAAGATGTCGTCAATGAAGACGATCACAAACTGATCCAGGTACGGCTGGAAGATCCTGTTCATGTAGTCCATGAACACTGCGGGTGCATTGGTGAGTCCAAACGGGATCACCAAATACTCATAATGCCCGTACCTCGAGCGAAACGCTGTCTTTGGGACATCCTCCGGCTTTACCCGTATCTGATGGTAACCGGACCGGAGATCAATCTTGGAATATACGCAAGCACCCCTGAGCTGATCCAGCAAATCATCAATGCGTGGAAGGGGATACTTGTTCTTGATTGTCACCTTATTCAACTGTCTGTAGTCGGTGCACAACCGCATAGTCCCATCTTTCTTTTTCACAAAAATGACCGGTGCTCCCCAGGGAGACACACTCGGCCGAATGAAATCTTTTGCTAAAAGCTCCTCAATATGCTTCTTCAGCTCTGCCAACTCCGGTGGCGACATCCGATATGGAGCCAATGAGATAGGCCCCACACCAGGCAATAAATCTATGGAGAACTCTATCTCCCTCTGCGGTGGAAACTCAGGAATCTCCTCGGGAAACACCTCGAGGAATTCCCTCACCACAGGAATGCCAGTGAGATCCTCTTGTGTCCCACTCACCAAACCTCCCAACATGACATAGCCAAATGCCCCTGCTCTCAAGGCCCTCCTCGCCTGCAGGACTGAAATGAACGGTGAGGAACTGGCTGTGGACCCACCCGGAGACATCACCACTCTCTTGGCACAGCAATCAATCAATGCACAGTTTCTGGACAGCCAATTCATGCCCAGAATAGTCTCCAAGTTGGCCATCGGCAATCCTAACAGATCTACCGAGAAGTCACGGCCATCCCACTGAAACGCTACATCGTGATGGACAGTGGAGGTCAAACATTTTTCTCCGGTGGCGGTGGTCACCCGCATCGGTGGAGAAAGCACATCACTGGGCAACTCAAGCCCCACAGCAATAGGGGTAGCAACAAAAGAGTGTGTTGCCCCGAAATCAAAAAGCAAATCAACAGCTGAACCACCAATGGTAACAGTACCTCTGACTAGGTTCTGAGCTCTGTCCGACTGCTGATGATCAAGTGTGTACACTCACCCCGTAGTAGGTGGCATTGCTCGTGCCCCAGTAGGAACCATCTGCAATGGCACAGCCTACACTACAGCAACTCTCGCCGTCAGGCAATCTCTGGAGTAGTGGCCTTCCTTGCCACACTGGAAACATATAAGCTGGCCTGTAGCACACGGCCCAAAATGTGACTTCCCGCATCCCGAGCATCTGGGAGCAGGAGGTCTCGCTGTGTTCCCCTGAGTAAGAGTCTTCTTAAACTGGTTCGGTGCTTGCTTAGCCGCCAACTGTTTTCCCTTGCCCTTGTTTCCAAACTTCCTGTCTCTCCTGGAAGCGGAACCACCAGTACCCTGTGGCACCTCAATCTTGGCCTTCTTGGCCTTACTCGTGCTGTAGAAGTCCTCAATATCAAGACACTGCTGAACCAGTGTCCCAAAATCTCTGGAAGCAGACCCAGCTAAGTAACCAGCAATATCCTCACTAAGTCCCCTGCGGAACTTAGCAGCCAAGAATGTAGGAGTAGGCCTCGCCATCCTGAAGTGTGAAAACTTCACCAGCTCGTTAAACTTGGCCAGGTACTCGTCAACTGACAATGAGCCCTGAACCAAACGGTCAAACTCCCCTAGCTTCCTCTCCTGTGCATCATACGGGAAATACTGACCCAGAAAACACTCCTCAAAGAACGGCCACATCATCACACGGCCTTGCATCTCGTAGATGAGAGAAATGTTGGTCCACCACTCATGGGCTTCACCCTCCAGCATGTAAGTGGCAAACATCAGCTTCTGCGGATCGGTACACTGCATGATCCGGAAGATCTTGTCCAACGCCTGTAACCATCTGGCAGCAGCAATGGGATCATAAGATTCGTCAAAAGAAGGTGGCTTGTGCTTACGGAAAGCATTCAGCCGGCGGTCGATCTCGTCTCGATCCTCAGCAAATACGGGAATGGCTTGCAGAGCCCCCGTCAAATGACTACCCTCACCCATCTGACTCTGGGTGTCTTCCTGTTGACTAGGTGGAGGTGGAGGCGGTGGCGGTGGTGGAGGTGGTGGAGGACAATGGCCCGCAACAGGACCAGCCCTCAACTCCTCCAACATGACCCTCATCATAGTCATGTTGGCCATCCGATTCTCCTCCAGAACCTCAGCAGTGGCTCGCCTGTTCGCATCTCTGATAGCGTCCAGCATCGCCTGGTTTGCCAACCTCGTGGCCTCCTGGTCGGCTAGTCAGGCCGCCTGCATCTCAGCTAATGCAGCCAGGATAGGATCCGATTGATCCTCGCTCGTACTAGGGTTCCTCCTCGGTGGCACCATGACTCTGCACAAGTTACACAAAGAATGAGTTGATCAGGCCCACGCCATGTGGTCACATATGCATTATCATAACACACACTAATCAGAGAGAACGCAAAGTAGACACGCAACGAAACATCCTAAGTTATTGCAATACATACAGGCTTTTCCCTAGAAAGTGCTCAGATACCATAAAATGTAACAGCCCGTGTTAACCCGGATTGTTAACATACTATGGAGAGGAACCGAGAAGGCATGAAAAGGCTCAAATCTTGGGCTAAACTGAAGAGGCTGATGGATAAAAGATTTCTTCTTACCAGTTACAAACAAGACTTGTATCTCAAGATTGCTTCTCTTAAGCAAGAAGATCTAAGTGTTGAAGAGTATATTAAAGAGTATGAGCAACTCCTTATGACTAGCGGCCTTCAAGAAATTCAGGAACAAAAAATTGCTCGTTTTATTAGCGGGTCAAATATCGATATTACTGAGAAGGTGGAACTACAACCTTTTTGTACTTTTGAAGATATGTGCAAGTTAGCCATTAAAGTGGAGAAACATTCAAAATCAAACAAGGTAACCAACAAGCCATCAAGTTTCTTTAAGAATTACTCTTCTAAGGGTGACTCCTCCTCATCACAAATTATTAAAGAGAAGGTCGAGAAAGCTCCGAAAGAATTTAAAAAGAAGTTGGATGGAAATAAATGTTTTAGATGCCAAGGCTATGGCCATTTTCAAGCTGATTGTCCTAATAGGCGGATTATGACACTTAAAGAAATTGAAGAAATTGAGCATGAATATGAACAAGGTCCAGTTTGGGATGCTGAACTTGAAGAAATCCCGGATGAAGAAATTATCTTAGGAGCATACCAAGGGGAGCATATGCTTATGTTACGAAGAATGCTCCATGCTACAGAAGCACCTAAAGAGAAAAGCCAAAGAGAAAGTATGAGTCCTTGTTCTATTCCAGCTTTACTTGTTCCTAAAATGGATTGTACTATGCGTATGTGTGCTGATAGTAGGACCATAAACAACATAACCATCAAGTATAGGCATCCAATCCCTCGCCTTGATGATATGCTTGACGAATTATATGGTTATAATGTTTTCTCTATGATTGATCTTCGCGGTGGATATCACCAAATTAGAATGAAGGGAGAATATGAGTGGAAGACTGCATTTAAGACTAAAGGAGGGTTATATGAATGGAGCGTCATGCCCTTTGGGCTTTCTAATTCTCCAAGCACCTCTATGAGACTTATGAATGAAATTCTTCATCCTTTCATTGAGAATTTTGTTATGGTGTGTTTTGATGATATCTTTGTTTATTCCAAGAGTAATGAAGATTGTAACACCCCGTGTATACCCGGTTTGTTAACATGTCATCGTATTAAGCCACACTTAATTAAATTGCGGAATAAATTCTTCTTTCATTCAATTATGACGTCATTATACTTAGTCAAGTTGATTACTTAATCATTTTCATAAAAACATCGCCTGTATGTAAATTTCAAAGACAACTAACTGAGATACCTCAATATATAAATAAAAGTGAGTATCTAAAATCACGAAACTACAACACGTAATCCAAACATAATCCTGATACATTATTACAACCCAAAACTAAAATGAGAAATAATCAATCAATGTGGCATGGACAATTCCCATGCTCATCAAATAAGACAACAAGGCCTAACAGAGTCTCAATAGCAACAACATAATCAAAAATCTAATAACAGAATAACAACAGGCATATCCACCATCCAATCATAATCAACATATAAACAGTAATATCAGCTAAGCTCCGGCCTCCTGCCGCTGCAGGTATCAACCCCAGTATTACCTGAACCTGAAATGGTGCCCCAAACGTGGGGTGAGATCTCTAAACAGAAATCTCAATAAGACAAGAGATCCTCAAGGATCTTCCACTCCAAGCTCACTTACATGTGCAATATAAGTTCTAAAATAGTTTAACAATATAAGTTCCAAAATAGTGCAATGCAGCAGATAATCATGTCATTTGTGTCAATACTATTCTACTGATCAGAGAAATGCAGGAATATGTCTATTGCCCACACATAGTGCAAGACGCCACTTGCACCCACCCACAACCTCACCATCTTGTATGACGCCACATACTCATGCTTATCGTCTAATTGGAAACAACACATACATATTATAAGCCATTGCACATATCAGCTCAAAAGCATTTCCCAGTATAAAAGCATGTAAACACAGCATGCATATAAACCATCCTCCCATGGGACATGGTGGAAGCAAAAAATGGCAAAACCGAGGACACGAAAGCTTACCTTGCAAGCTAACTATCAAATGCCAAGAGTCCACACTAGCTCAATGTCCACACACAGCACAATCACAATCAGTTTGGACCAATAATTATATCAAAATCATACTTAACAAGTATATGAAACAAAGACAACGCATTTCCTTATGTTTCATGATAGGTTTTGGGTCCCTATCCAAGAAGAACACTGAGAAAGGAGAAGAGAATATGAGAAGAAATGAGGGATGCGAAAAAGATAATTCTGTTTATTCATCAAAGATGCCTTTCACTTACAATTCCAACCCCTTTTATACACAAGGGTTCATTCACTTACTTATTACATCACGGTTGGTATTCTAACCCAACACAACTAATTTTCAACTACTTAACTAACTAATTGTCGTTTGGTATCTTAAAGGTACTTTTCTAATTCTTTTTGGCCTTTCAACCTTTGTATCCTCCTCTTGGTCTGCATTATCTACCACCTCTCGGTCTGTCTTCATATCAATACCCTCATGTTCACAAACAACCTTGTCCTCAAGGTTGAGATGGGGATACTGCTGGTGGAATTGTTCCCAATCCTCCCAAGTCAATATTTCGTGAGGCATCCCAGCCCATAAAAACTGAACTTGGTCACACTGACTGCCGGTTTCTGTCAACATTCTACGCTGGAGTATTTGTAGTGGTTCCAAAATAGGATGGCCACCAGTAAACACCTCTGGCAGTTGAAATGGTGGAGTCATGGCATCTCCTTGGAATGGTTTTAACAAGGAAATATGAAAAATGTTATGCACCTTAGCTGTGTATGGAAGGTCTAACTGACAAGCCACTTGACCAACACGCTTAATAATTGCAAAAGGGCCAAAGTATCTTCTGGAAAGTTTGTTGGACATCCTGTTCGCTACTGAAGTTTGGCGATATGGCTGAAGTCTCACCCAGACCAAGTCTCCCACCTTATAACTGATGTCTCTGCGATGCTTGTTGGCCTGTTTCTGCATGTTCTGTTGAGCCTGTAACAAATTGTGTTTTAATGATAGTAAAACCTCTTGTCTAGTGCATAGTAGTTGATCAACTTCCTGTGATGAAGCTGAAGAAGGAAGGTAATCCAACATAGAAGGAGGGTCTCGACCATACACAACTTTGAAAGGAGACATGCCCGCAGCCATATGAAAGGCTGTGTTATAGCTAAACTCTGCCCAATGTAGGAAATTAAACCAATTTCGCGGATAGTCAGCCACAAAGCACCTTAAGTATTGTTCGAGAGTCCTGTTCACCACCTCTGATTGGCCATCGGATTGAGGATGATATGCAGTAGTTCTCTTCAATATTGTACCACTAAGTTTAAAGAGTTCTGTCCAAAATTTACTTAAGAAAATTGGATCACGGTCAGAGATTAAAGATCGTGGAAAACCATGCAACTTGCAAATCATTTGAGAAAATAACATTGCCACTTTGGAAGCATTAAATCTGTTAGATAAGGCTCCAAAATGAGCATATTTCGACAGCCTATCTACTACCACCAAGACGGTTGTATAACCATTAGAATTGGGTGACCAATAATAAAATCCATAGTTAAATCTTCCCAAATCCGGTCTGGTATTGGAATAGGCTGTATCAGTCCTGCAGGAGATTGAGTAGAATACTTAGATTGTTGACATATTAAACATTGATTTACAAACCGCTTAACATCTGTATGCAAGCCTGGCCAGATGAAGGTAGCTGTAGTCCTTGCAATTGTTTTCTGGATACCATGATGACCCCCAATTGGAGTAGAGTGTGTCTCTTGGAGAATTTGCTGAACTATAGGAGAATCAGGATCAAGTAGCAGCTTCTTTTTTTTAAGTAACAGACCATCTCTAACCTCCATATCGGACTGTGGTTGTAAGGTAAGCTCCTGATAAAGCTGCAAAAAATAGCTGGACTCCTTATTCTCCTTTCGTAAAGCATCCAAGATGTCAAACTGCACCATGGAGAGTGTATGCAAAGAAAAAATAGCAGGCTGCCTAGATAGTGCATCTGCAACTCGATTATCTTTTCCTGGTTTGTATACTATAGAATATTGAAATCCCAGCAACTTAGCCAAATAGTATTGCTGTTCTGGTGTTTGTATCACCTGATCCAATAGTGCTCGAAGGCTTTTTTGATCAGTTCGGATGATGAACCTCCTTCCCAGTTAGTATTGTCTCCACTTCTTAACAGCTTCGGCTATTGCATATAACTCTCTTACATAAGCCGATGATCTTTGCATTCTCAGGGACAGCTTCTTATTAAAGTAAGAGATTGGCTGTTCTTTTTAGAGTAACACTGCCCCTACTCCCAAATCAGAAGCATCTGTTTCAATGATGAAGTCCTGATCAAAATTGGGAAGAAGCAAGAGTGGTGCTGAAATCATAGCTTGTTTGAGCTGTTGAAATGCTTCCTGGGCATGAGTGGACCACATAAAACAATCTTTCTTGAGCAAGTCAGTAAGGGGAGATGCAACTGATGCATAGTTTCTCACAAATCTTCTATAATATCCAGTGAGCCCCAAAAATCCCCTTAACTGCTTGATATTCTTAGGAATTGGCCAATCTGCCATTGCTTTAACCTTAGAACTATCCATGTGTACTCCTGATGCCGACACCACATGGCCAAGGTACTCCACCGCTTGCTGTGCAAAAGAACATTTACTCCTTTTGACATAAAATTGATTGTTCTTCAATGTGGTGAGTACTGATTTTAAATGGTGCCAATGCTCTTCCATGGTACGACTGTAAATCAATATGTCATCGAAGAACACAGCCACAAATTTTCGAAGGAATGGTTGGAGCAACAGATTCATTGTAGCTTGAAATGTAGAAGGAGCATTTGTGAGACCAAAAGGCATAACCAAGAATTCATAATGGCCTTGGTGTGTTCTAAATGCTGTTTTATATATATTAAGAGGATGAACCCTTATCTGGTGATACCCTGCTCTCAGGTCTAGTTTTGAAAAAAAAATTGAGCCTCCCAATTCATCCATTAGTTCATCTGCTGTGGGAATGGGAAATCGATCCCTAATGGTGATACTGTTTAAAGCTCTATAGTTTATACAAAATCTCCAAGATCCATCTTTCTTCTTGACCAGAAGGACAAGAGATGAGAAAGCACTAGTGCTGTGCCTAATGAAACCGGATTCAAGCATGCTAGTGACTTGTTTTTCAATCTCATTTTTTTGAAAATGTGGATACCTGTAAGGCTTGACATTCACTGGTCGTGCTTGAGGTTCCAAATGAATCTCATGATTGAATGCTCGATGGGGAGGCAAGTCTGTTGGCTCTTGGAATATATCTTCAAAATCAACCAAAAGTTGTTGAATGTGAGGATGCACTACCTCTTTGGACTGAAGCTGCTGTGAATCAACTACTGTAAGTTGATAGAGTGAAGCAATTTGGCCCAAATGATGAATTTTTTAAAACTGATTTAAGGAAATAGGACTGCTATGTTGCTCCCCTTATAGTTTAATAGTCTCTTTTTCCCACGTGAACTCCATGGTTAAACATTGATAATTCACTGTGATTGGTCCTAGTAACTGTAGCCACTGTACACCTAGTACCATATCTACTCCTTGAATAGGTAGGACATGAAAGTCACCCAAAAAGATATGTTGCTGAATCTTAACAGGGACTGCTGCACAAAATCCCTGACATTGTAGCACTTGACCATTACCCACCATGACATCAAACTGTCGATCTGTAGACATAGGTAATTGTAAGGATGAGACCACTTGTGGTTGAAGGAAATTATATGTACTTCCACCATCAACCAAAATTAGCATTGCAGATTTTCCAACATGGCCATGGAATCGTAGAGTTTGTGGAACTACACAGCCCGATAAGGCATGAAAACTGATTTGAGGAGTATCAGATTGAAGTGATGACAGTTCCTGTTCTTGGGCACACGGCTCTTCTAGTGGACTCTCCTCAGGAATCAGAGAGTATTCATCACCAGGAACGACTAGAATGTGGACAGAAGCTTTGCACTTGTGGCCACGAAAATATTTTTCTCCACAAGTAAAACATAGATTCTTATCCCTTCGTTCTTGTATTTGGCTTTGGGTTAGGCGGTGGACAGTTTCTTTTGGCTGGCTAATGCTAATATTGTTGGCAACAGGGTGTTTTAAGGAATTGGTATTGGCTGTGTTTAGTGGTGTGGGCAATAATGGTGGGTGAGGAGAATGAAGTTCGGGATAGGATTGCTTGTAAGCTAATTTCGATTCTTGGATTTTGGCTAAGGATATGGCATTGGTAAGGTTGGTAGGGCGAAAGGATGTCACTTCATGTCTAATATTGGGTTTCAACCCAGAAATGAAACAACTGAGTAAAAAAGATTCAGATAAACCATTTACCTTGTTTGATAATGTCTCAAACTGCTCCTGATATTCAATGACAGAGCCATGTTGATTCAACTTTGCTAATTGTCCCTGGTAATCTTCCCACTCAGAAGGACCAAATCGAACTTGCAGCGATTGGAGAAACAATGGCCAAGAAGTAATCGTCGTATTTTTCTTAAGCCACTGGTACCAGGCGAGAGCCTTTCCTTCGAAATAGAATGGTGCAATGCGTAAGCGTTGTGCCTCATCCATGTCATAGAAATCGAAAATTGATCCACTTTGAAAATCCAGTCTTGCGCATCGGTGGAACCATCAAATCGAGGAACCTTGAGCCGAAGATTACGAGTAACATGATTCTCCTGGACATTAACATGCTTATGTTGTGCATCCGTCGTGGACGATGAAGAGCTCTTATCCTGATAACTGTCGAAGATAACATCCAATTTGCAAGTAAGTTCTTGAAACTTGCGATTCATCTGTTCCTTCAGTGTGTCGATCTCTGTCTGAGTATGATCCAAACGATCATCCAAGGAACGTGCGCGTGTTTCTGGAGGCATGTTTCAAATGAAAGCACCAATTGATAGGTTTTGGGTCCCTATCCAAGAAGAACACTGAGAAAGGAGAAGAAAATATGAGAAGAAATGAGGGATGCGAAAAAGATAATTCTGTTTATTCATCAAAGATGCCTTTCACTTACAATTCCAACCCCTTTAATACACAAGGGTTCATTCACTTACTTATTACATCACGGTTGGTATTCTAACCCAACACAACTAATTTTCAACTACTTAACTAACTAATTGTCGTTTGGTATCTTAAAGGTACTTTTCTAATTCTTTTTGGCCTTTCAACCTTTGTATCCTCCTCTTGGTCTGCATTATCTACCACCTCTCGGTCTGTCTTCATATCATTTCATGTCTTTAGGCTTCTCACAAAGCCTTAAGCCCCTAAACACTTAGGTTTTGACTTAGATTAATTAATACATAAGTCCCACCTCATCAAACTAGGGTCCACAAACCCATAACTCAGTTCTGTATGAACAGTACCTATACTGTCCTCGAAAACCCAAAATATCCGGATATTTGTCGGGGGCATATCCGGATATCAGTATCCGGATATCATATCCGGATATCCATATTCGGATATCACAAGACCCTATATCCGAATATCAATATCCGGATATCATATCCGGATATTTCACGGTAAAATGTAGTTCTGCATTTCGCGAGATATCCTTCCCAAAGATGGTTCTTTTCACAATTACAAAAGCTTAAACATGCATTTTTAGGTATGTTTAACATTACCCAACCTTAGGTTATCAACTTAAGCTTATTACATGCATCAAGGCTTCATTCTTAGCTTGAGAAACTCAAGAACAATAGTGATGGTCATACCACAAGCTTAAAACAACAATGGATGATGCTCTTGGAGCTCACTATGCAGCCACAAGATTCAGACCTCCAAGGTACACGAAAATGGTGATCAAAGGTAGGTTTTTTGCAGCAAAGATGGATCCTTGATGCTCAAAGTGCCATCACAAAGGCTCCCACCACTCAACTACCAAACCAGCTCCCAAAACCCCACCAAACAGTGGCTGAGTGTTCAGAAAAATAAAGCCTCACACCCTCACAACCCACCCTACCAAATGTTTGCAAGATCAGGAGGAAGAATCAATAGAAAGAACGGGTTTTGCTTGAGTTTTCAAGAGGAACAAGGAAGGTGACAAGGTGGAGGCTCCACACTTCAGTAATTTCACGTAGAAAATCTGAGCATGCCTAGGGTTTTGGTCCCAAAAAGTTATATTTATAGCCCACTTAAGTGTAATCACACAGTATTAACACTAATAGCTACGCTTATCATTTTAATCCCAAACTTTTGAATCTGAACCTACTCATATTTCTCTAGTTTTATCATATTTTTATTTTATTTCTCGCAACTCCTTTCTTGAAACTTGTTTTACAAGTCCTATATAATATTTTAGGAATATTCATGCACTTATTATAATTTTCTGTGATACTTTATCGATACGCATTTATACCGAGTAACAGAACCGGTATCTGCACTTTTCGTAAGAAAAATGACTTTCAGCATTATTACTCACTTACTATAATTATTAAAGCCTCATAATAATTATTAGGGTCAATTACGGAATTATTTCTTAATTCTCATATTTAATTAATTAATTTCTTTAATTAACGGTGCGGTTCTTACAAATATCATGAGGATTTGAGGACAAACCCCAATCAGGAAGGGGTGGATGATACAGAAGAAAAATCAAGAGTTTTAGCATTTAAAGTGCAATAAAGAGATATTTTAGTGGTTATTAACTCTTGGGAGCATAACTCTTGGAAGTTGAGTTTAGTTATTATTATTTCTATTTCCTAAGCAACACAATTCTTAGGAGCATGACTCTTGGGAGTTCGGTTTAGTTTTTTTTATTTCTATTTCCTAAGCAACACAACTCTTGGAGTTATATGTCTCTTTGTTTTCTTATGATTTTAGTTGTTCTATAAATATAGGATATTTTGTAATACAAAAGACTGATTTGATAAATGAAAAAGTGTGTTGCAAGTTCTCAAACTTGTCTTGAATCTTGTTATTTTTATCTAACCTTGGGTTAGTGGTGAGGCGAGTGGGTTCTTTATTAGTTGGGAGGGTGGCTTAGCCTTTAATGTCAATTGTGGTGGGCTCTGATCTATCCCATTTATTTTTACAAAGTGTACTTTCCCTTTTTCTCGTACCCATCACGTATCACACTCCCTTTTCCCTTTCTATGTGCAGTTAGTTTATGAAAGTGGACAGAAAAATTATGCTCCGTGCAAAAAATAATAAAAATAAAATAAAATTGTCTCAGCAGACTGGGTCATAAGAAAAGCTATCCTTACCACCAAGGACAAGATGAGGTGCGAAAATCAAAGTGAGAGAACATGAGAAAATGTATCTTATGTGAAAGGAGAATAATAATTCCCTTGTTTTTATCTAAGTTCATTCTTAACAGGATTAGAAACTTAACAAATTTATGTATTTTACCCTTTTTAAAATAAGAGAATAAACTAATTTAAAAAGGAAAAAATAAGACAAAATATATTGGCAATTAACAACTCTCAAAGTAAAAAAAAAAAGAATAAGAAGATCAAATATGTCTAGATTAAAGAGAAGAAAACATTTTAACCAAAAAAAAGAGAGAAGAAAATAGATTATTATAAAAAAAAAATATAAGAAAAAATGACACCAAATATATTAAAAACTTACAAAAAAATCTGAAGAATAAAAAAAAAACTGAAGATAAAAAAAAAATATAAAAAAAAACCAAATATTTCTGAAATAAAAAAATAGATTGAGGACAAAAATAACACTAAATATATTGGAAATTTATAACATTGGTTTCTTTTTCTTTTAATCTGTCTTATTTTTTCTTCTATTTCTTTTATCAGTGGCAGAAAAGACTAAAAGTTAAAAATAAAAATATAAGGAAAAAAAGACCACACATATCTAAATCAAAAAGAAGAAAATATGA
This sequence comes from Gastrolobium villosum, assembly GCA_032173675.1. Lineage (NCBI taxonomy): Eukaryota > Viridiplantae > Streptophyta > Magnoliopsida > Fabales > Fabaceae > Gastrolobium > Gastrolobium villosum. The sequence continues at coordinate 18,406 of JAVKPL010010568.1, read as the reverse complement.
TGAAGACAAAAAAAAGAAGAAAAAATATAATTTTTTTTTAAATATGTAGAGATTCAATGGATGTAATTGAAAAGTTTCTATGCTTGGAGAATTTCAGTGTTTTCTGTTTTTTTTTTTTTTGGATAAGTAATATGTCTCTTTTACTGGAGGCAATTTTGTTCAAGGCGAGTACATATTTAAGACTTTAAACCCTTACCAAATATGGTATTGAGGAGGATCACTATCACCTTGCCTGCTAAGTTCTCATGTGCCAACTGAACTACTTTTCAAACGTACTTTTAAAACAGATATTGCCTGCAAGGAGTGGAAGATATTGTGTCTCACTGGCTATGATGTATCTTCAGGTTGGATCATTGCAACACTTACAATAGTTTAGAATGTTTCTATTTTTTTTAAAAAGACCGAAGAAGCTAATCTGTATATTGTGTCTTTGTAGATCCATTTTATCAATATTCCGAAGATAAATTTTCCAATTCCCTGAAAGGGTACTTGAAGGATGTTGGTGCTGTTTTAGTGTTATATAGGGCTTCACAAGTCATTATACATCCAGATAAATCAGTTTTCACAAGACAAAATACCTGGACAAGACATCTTCTTAAGCAGGAATCTTCCCCTTGCTGAGTTTTTTCTGATAAACATGGTAGTTATGTTGACCATGAGGTAGTTTCTTTTCTCAATCTTTCACAAAATTTAGCTACTTGTTTTTATACAATCTTATAATCCTTCCTAAAAATTGCAATGTTTTTGGACTTTAGGTCAATGACGTTCTTAATTTTCCTTGTTATGCGAATTTGGATCTTTTGTTAAACGAGTGACCAATGGAGCATTATAATGTAGAAGAAACAAGGATTTTAAAAACATCATATATGTGGGATTCTGGCAGTTTGTTTCCCCCGTCTCAAGCTCTTCTTTTTTAGATAAAATTCTTGATTGTTTGTATCGTCCAGATCTTGCAATCTTGCAAACCAATAAATTCTAAAGCTAGAAGTAGAAGACTTCAATCTATGAACAATACATAGTGAAGAGGATCTCTATCCACGCATCAAATTGGCCTTAGCAAAACAACCCACAACAAAGGGATCCTACACCATATATGGGTCTTTTCACTTATATGTACCATACTTAGTCAGTTTCTTCTCGATGTATCACTTGCACTATAAATTCCCAACTTACATTTCTATAAACTTTATTCAAATATGTGTCATAAAAATATTATTCTGCTCAAATTTCTACAAAGGGACATGCATTTCCTCAAATTTGATCTAACGGTACCCTAACATATGCAGGTGGGTTATTGAGAGCAACCTAGACAAACTAAAATTTGCAAGATAGAGAATAGCCTATTGTTACTTCTCCATTGCAGCTACACTTTTCTCACTTGAACTTTCTGATGCTCGTATATCATGGACGAAAAATGGGATGCTCTTTGTTATGGATATATGTATCATATCCTAACTACCTATCTAAGACTACACTAAAGGATAGATACTCAATCATCCTAACAATATCAAACAAACACAGCTAGTCAAGATAAGACCCCTATCTCAACAGAAAGGAGGCAGAATCCTACTACAACTGGGAGATCTACATAAACCCTAGGAGTAACCCTTATAAATATGAGGTTAAGGACCCCAAGTACACACTTTTAACCTATTTACTATTACTGCCAACTCTATGCACATATCCACGTCTTGGCTATAAGCCTATTGCTTGTGCGCAGTGATTGGGATATTGGCTATAGGCCAAATACATACCTACTTCTACGGTATCTCTGAGCGCGTACCATACGGTATAGAAATACAGCCTTCACAAGACCGAACATTGGCGCTGTCTGTGGGGAACGATAAATTTTGATTCCCATCCCATGATGAAGAACACTCGTTCGACGTCCAGCAATGTTCAACCCCAACCCCTGGAACATCTCCAATCAACAGCAACTCCGGTTCTGGTGGATGTCCAGGTCGGACAGGTCGGTACAGAAGTGCCAACCTTCAGGACCCAGTCCAACACGGTGACGGAGTCAGCGCTCCCACCTCCCCAGAAGGATCATCCTGTAGGGGAAGGTCATGTGCTCAACATGGCCATGAACGCAATCCTTCAAAGGATGCAGGAGATGGAGAACAGGTTCCTAGCTCAGCAAAGGCTGAATGCCCAGAGGATGGAGGCATTAGAGGCTGACCTGCGAAACCAAAACACTGAAGGCCGAGCTAGAGGATACCCCCCTAAGACGGAAGTCAGGATCGAGATGCACATCTGGAGGCATTCAAGACCGAGATGTTGTTCAACGGGATAACCGGACCTATTAAGGCCAGAATCATTGCTACAAAGTTGAAAGGTCAGGCGATGGCATGGATAACCAGGCTTCCCAGGAACTCAATCGATTCGTTTGAGGACCTGGCTCGGACGTTCCGTCTCAATTTCGCCACGAGTAAAGCGCACCCCATGCCGACCTATGCTTTAGGAAGAATTCGGCAAAAGGAGAATGAATCATTGAGGAAGTACCTCGATCGATTCAAAGATGCCGCCCTCAAGGTTCGAAATCTAACTGAGACAGTCCATCTGCATTTAATCATCTCTGGATTAGATGGTGATTCTCCACTGGAAAAATCCATCTATAAGAACCCGGTCAATGATCAAGAGGAATTCCGGCGTAGGTCGGACAAATACACTGACATCGAAGATATGTAGAGGGCTTATGGAGAGTCCAGAGGACGGAGCCCAAGCAAGAAAAACAAGGATAGAGATCCACGAGGATCAAAGAACGAAGCCGACACTCATGACAAGAGGTCGGACGAACGATCTCCGAGGACCAAATATGATAGTTACACACCGCTGAACATGTCTAGATCTCGGATATGAATAGAAGTGGCTCAAACCGAGATGCGTAACGTCGAAAGACCTCGACCCCTCAAAAGCAAGAGCAGATTGGACAGAAACAAATACTATGCTTTCCATGATTAGAGAGGGGAAATTGAAGCAATACATTATCCGAACTCATGGAAAAAAGAATAGTAAGCGAAGGCCAAGAAGCCGGAGCAGAAGTCACAACCCGAAGAAGGAGGATATAAAAGATCGGGAACAAGATCGCCCTCCAAAAGGCACAAAGGTCGAAGACAAAGACGAGGAGTTCCAAGAAGCTGAATTTGAGTGCAATGTAATAAGCGGAGCTCTAGGTGGAGGAGGCAACACGACAAATGCAAGAAGAAAATACCTAAAGGAGGTCATGTCGGTTAGAGACAGACCGACCCTCAAAGAAAGAGCCAGCAATCATGCTCCCCCAAGGCTATTCTTTACTCAGGAAGACCTAGAAGTGGTCGTACCTGGACATACTAATGGGTTGGTGATTACCGTGGTGCTAGTTAACTGCCGAGTTAAGAGAATCTAAATTGATCATAGAAGTTCGGCTGACATATTCTATTGGAATGCTTTCCAAAGGATGAATTTAGATGAAAAGACTTGAAACCCTGCGCCACTGAGTTGATTGGCTTCAACTGAGAGCCATCCCTTCCAAAGGGTTACATAGATTTGAAGCAGACATTAGGAACGAAGGATGCGTTTCGAGCTGGAAGGGTTCAGTTCGTGGTAGTAGACGCTCTTTCTTCCTGCAATGTGATCATTGGCCGACCTACAATCCACGAGTGCGACATGTTAGTCTCCACCAAGCATCAAGCACCGAAGATGGTAGGGTCAAAGAATGAGGTCATCACTATAAGAGGAGATCAGAAAGAGTCCAGGGAATGTTACTATGAGACCTTAAGGATCAATTACATAGGGCCATCATCTCCCCCTAGAATCAAAAAATGGAGGTAAAGCCTCCATTAGAGACCAGTCAGTATACCCATGTGGAAACGAAGTAAACTTGGTTGAATTGGACATGAGGGAGGAGCTCCAAGCACCTCGTCCAGAACCCCAAGGAGAGCTGGAAGACGTCAATATTGGGGAGGACGGTAAAGATGTACCAAGGTGGGAAAGGGCCTGGAGGCCGAAGTGAAAGAGGCAATGACCTCATTTATCAATGAAAACTCCGACATGTTTGCATGTAAGGCGTCGGAGATCCCGAGAATAGATCCAGCCTTTTGCTGTCACAAGCTTTCTATGTACCCTGAATCGAAGCCAGTGTCCCAAAAGAAGAGGAAAATAGGTCCTGATCGACGTCAGGCCTTGAATGAGCATGTGGATGAGCTGTTAGAAGATGGCTTCATTAGAAAAATACAATACACCACTTGGCTGTCCAACGTTTTGATGGTGAAGAAACCTAGTGGGAAGTGGAGAATTTGCGTTGATTACACCGACCTAAATAAGGTCTGCCCAAAGGACTCATATCTGATGCCTAATATAGATCAACTAGTTGATAATTCATCAGGATTTCAGCTACTGTCATTCATGGATGCATACTCTGTAAGAACCCGCACCGCTAATTAAGGTAATTAGTAAATTAGTTATGATAATTAGGAAATAATTCCATAATTGACCCTTATAATTATTAATGGGCTTAGATAATTATACTGAGTGAGTAAAAATGCTGAAAGTCGCTTTTCGGAAGAAAAGCGCAGATACCGGTTCTGCTACCCGGTATAAATGCGTACCGGAAAAGTATCCCGGAAAATTATAACGAATGCATGATAATTACTAGAATATTATGTAGGACTTGTAAAACAAGTTTCAAGTCAAAATAACGTAATCTGATGCCAGAACTGATACTGGCTATGGAAAAGCGCGTACCGGAAAGGTGGTCCGAAAAATAAAATAAAAATATGAAAAATCTTAGAAAAATGCGTAGGTCTAGATTCCAAAGTTTGGGATCAAGATTTTTTACTTTGCTATTAAGGCTAATACTGCGCGATTAGTGGCTTGTGCCTATAAATAGACACATTAAGAGGGCACAAAACCCTAGGAACACCATATCATACGTGAGGGCTGCTTCTGAGAGTGGAAAACACTGTTCCATTGACTCTCCTCCACCCTTTGTGTTTCCTTGCTCTTCTTCTTCTTCTTTTGGCCTAGATTATCACCTTTCATGCTTGTTCCACCACTTTAAACACTTGTGAGGGTGAGAGTGAGCCTTGAGATTACATTGTTGGTCTCATTCTGAGTTGAGAAGGCTGTTTTGGTTGAGGTGTGAGGCTGAGTTGGTGTTGTGTGAGAGTTGTGAGTTTCTTCTTGGTTGTGGTTGATCCAAGAAGCCACCTTTGTGAGGAAAGGACTCATCTTGGTGTGCATTTTCGTACACCATTGTGTGGCCTGAGTTGAGGAGCTTGTGGAGAGCTCCAAGAGCACACCTTGCTCTATTTTGAGCTTTGGTAAGTTTCCTACACCTTTGATCTTAAGTTTTAATGCTTAAAGTTGATGTCTTGGCATGTAAAAGGTTAAAATGAAGTAACCAACACATAAGTGAACTTGTATATGCTTAAAAATGGATCCTTTAACGTGTACATGTGTTAAAAGTGGGATCTTTGGACTGGATATCCACGAAATGCAGAAACTGCATTCTGTCGTGAGATATCCGGATATTTGTCGAACAGATATCCGGATATCGATATCAGGATATGGTATCCGGATATTGATATCCGGATATGGGACCTGGGTATCCGGATATGGCATATCCGGATATGTCCAGTGTGATATCCGGATATGGCATATCCGGATATGTCCCTTGAGATATCCGGATATCCTGGGTTTCGAAGAACAGTAGCTGTGCGGTGTGAACAGTAAGCTATTGGGGGTTTGTGGACCCTAGATTAAGGAAGTTGAACTTCTGTAATTAATGAACTAAGTCAGAATCATATGATTAAGGGCTTTTGGCTTTGATGGAAGCCTTAAGACGTAAAACGTTAAGGAAAGGCGTAGTCTTTAAGTTGTATGTTTGTGATACATAAATATTGATGTATTATTGGTCCATATCAGATTGTGATACTGCTGTTTGTGGACTTGTGAGTGGTTGGACTCTTGGCTTGGATAGCTAGCTTGCAAGGTAAGCTTTCGTGTCCTCGGTTTAGCCATTTTGTTGTTCCACCATGTCCCATGGGGATGGGTTTATGCATGCTGTGTTACATGCTTTAATGTTTTGGAAATGTTGTTGAGCTATTTATATGCAATGTGCTTTTATGAGATGCATGTGGTGTCCACCTATACGGTAAGCCTGAGTATGTGGTACATACAAGATGGTGAGGCTGTGGGTGAGGTGCAGGTAGCGTCCATGTACTCATGTAGGTATAGACGTATTCCTACATTTCTCTGGCCAGTAGATTTGATAAACACACATAGCATGATTAATTGCTGCATTGCATAGTTTTGGAACTTATATTGTAAATACTGTTTTTGAACTTATATTACACATGTAAGTGAGCTTGGGGTGGAAACTCCTTGAGGACCCCTTGTCTTACTGAGATTTCTTGTTAGAGATCTCACCCCACGTTTGGGGACGCTTATTTCAGGATCAGGTAATGTTGAGGGCTCAGGTGGCAGGAGGCCAGAGCTGAGTTGATATGATGATATGCTGACTGCTGTTATGTTTTCCGCTTTATTTATATTATTATGTTGAGACTGTTGATTGGGCATTGTTGCCTTATTTGGTGAGCATGGGCTTTGTCCATGCCACATGGTTTGACTATTGTCTTTTAATTTAGTGTTGTAATTAAAGTATCAGGGTTTTGGCTCAGGCTATATGTTGTAGTCCTGTGGTTTTAGATACTCACTTATCATTTATACATGAGGTATTCCAGTTAGTTGTCTTGCAATTTACGTACAGGTAGTATTTTATGAAATTGATTAAGTAATCAAGTTGGCTAAGGTTAATGACGTCATAATTGAATTAAAGAAAAAGTTATTCCGCATTTTAATTAAGCGTGGCTTAATACGATAGTTTGTTAACAATCCGGGTTAACACGGGCTGTTACATTTTATGGTATCAGAGCACTTTCTAGGGAAAAGCCTGTATGTATTGCAATAACTTAGGATGTTTCGTTGCGTGTCTACTTTGTGTTCTCTCTGACTGGTATGTGTTATGATGATGCATATGTGACCACATGGAGTGGGCCTGATCAACTCATTCTTTGTGTAACTTGTGCAGAGTCATGGTGCCACCAAGAAGGAACACGAGTACGAGCGAGGATCAATCGGATCCTATCCTGGCTGCATTGGCTGAGATGCAGGAGGCCCGACTAGCCGACCAGGAAGCCACGAGGCTGGCAAACCAGGCGATGCTGGACGCTGTTCGAGATGCGAACCGGCAAGCCACGACAGAGGTTCTGGAGGAGAACCGGATGGCCAACATGACTATGATGAGGGTCATGTTGGAGGAGTTGAGGGCTGGTCCTGCTGCTGGCCAGTGTCCTCCACCACCTCCACCGCCGCCACCGCCTCCACCTCCGCCTAGTCAACATGAGGACACCCAGAGTCAGATGGGTGAGGGCAGTCACTTGACGGGGGCTATGCAGACTATCCCCGTATTTGCTGAGGATCGTGACGAAATCGATCGCCGGCTGAATGCTTTCCGCAAGCATAAGCCACCTTCGTTCGACGGATCTTATGATCCCATTGCTGCTGCTAGATGGCTTCAGGCGCTGAACAAGATTTTCCGGATCATGCAGTGCACCGATCCGCAGAAGTTGTTGTTCGCCACTTACATGCTGGAGGGCGAGGCTCACGAGTGGTGGACCAACCTTTCTCACATCTACGAGATGCAGGGCCATGTGATGACGTGGCCATTCTTCGAGGAGAGCTTTCTGGGTCAGTACTTTCCATATGACTCACATGAGAGGAAGCAGGGAGAGTTTGACCGTTTGGTACAGGGCTCGTTGTCTGTCGATGAGTACCTGGCTAAGTTTAATGAGCTGGTCAAGTTCGCTCATTTCCGCATGGCGAGACCGACTCCTGTATTTCTTGCGGCAAAGTTCCGGAGGGGACTTAATGAGGACATTGCTGGACATCTTGCTGGTTCTGCTTCGAGAGACTTCGGGCGTTGGTGCAGCAATGCCGTGACATTGAGGATTATTGCCGTGCGAGTCTGGCAAAGAAGGCCAAGATTGAGGTGCCACAGGGTACCGGCGGTTCCGCTCCCTGGAGGAACAAAATTTTTGCAAACAAGGGCAAGGGCAAACAGTTGGCGGCTAAGCAAGCGCCAAATCAGTTTAGAAAGACTGCTACTCAGGGGAACGCAGCTAGACCTCCTGCTCCTAGATGCTCGGGATGTGGGAAGTCACATTTCGGACCGTGTTCTACCGGTCAGTTGATTTGCTTCCAGTGTGGCAAGGAGGGCCACTATTCCAGAGATTGCCCGACGGCGAGAGTTACTGCAGTACAGGTTGTGCCTTTGCAGATGGTTCCTACTGGAGCACCAGCCGTGCCACCTACTACGGGATGTGTTTATACCTTGGATCGTCAGCAGTCGGACAGAGCTCCGAACCTGGTTAGAGGTACTGCTATCATTGGTGGTTCAGTTGTTGATGTGCTGTTTGATTCCGGGGCAACGCATTCTTTTGTTGCTACCCCTATTGCTGTGGGGCTTGAGTTGCCCAGAGATGTGCTTTCTCCACCGATGCGGGTGACCACCGCCACCGGAGAAAAATGTTTGACCTCCACTGTTCATCGCAATGTAGCGTTTCAATGGGATGGCCGTGACTTCTCGGTAGATCTGATAGGATTGCCGATGGCCAACCTTGAGATTATTCTGGGCATGGATTGGTTGTCCAGAAACTGTGCACTGATTGATTGCTGTGCCAAGAAAGTGGTGATGTCTCCGGGTGGGTCCACAGCCAGTTCCTCACCGTTCATTTCAGTCCTGCAGGCGAGGAGGGCCTTGAGAGCAGGGGCATTTGGCTATGTCATGTTGGGAGGTTTGGTGAGTGGGACACAGGAGGATCTCACTGGCATTCCTGTGGTGAGGGAATTCCTCGAGGTGTTTCCCGAGGAGATTCCTGAGTTTCCACCACAGAGGGAGATAGAGTTCTCCATAGACTTATTGCCTGGTGTGGGGCCTATATCGTTGGCTCCATACCGGATGTCGCCACCAGAGTTGGCGGAGCTGAAGAAGCATATTGAGGAGCTTTCAGTGAAAGATTTTATTCGGCCAAGTGTGTCTCCCTGGGGAGCACCGGTCATTTTCGTGAAAAAAAAAGATGGGACCATGCGGTTGTGCACCGACTACAGACAATTGAACAAGGTGACAATCAAGAACAAGTACCCTCTTCCACGCATTGATGATTTGCTGGATCAGCTCAGGGGTGCTTGCGTATATTCCAAGATCGACCTCCGGTCCGGTTACCATCAGATACGGGTGAAGCCGGAGGATGTCCCTAAGACAGCGTTTCGCTCAAGGTACGGGCATTATGAGTACTTGGTGATTCCGTTTGGACTCACCAATGCACCCGCAGTGTTCATGGACTACATGAACAGGATCTTCCAGCCGTACCTGGATCAGTTTGTGATCGTCTTCATTGACGACATCTTGATTTACTCCAAGACGGAGGAGGAGCATACTGAGCACTTGAAGATTGTCTTGCAAGTGTTGAAAGAGAAAAAGCTCTATGCTAAGCCGTCGAAATGTGAGTTTTGGCTCAAGGCGGTGAAATTTCTGGGTCATGTGATTTCTGCTAATGGAGTTGTAGTTGATCCTAACAAGATTGAGGCCGTGATGGACTGGGAGAGGCCCAAGACGGTTACAGAAGTGAGAAGCTTCTTGGGTTTGGCAGGCTACTATAGGAGATTCATAGAGGGATTCTCCAAGATGGTGCTACCGATGACTCGCCTTACCCGAAAGGAGACTCCATTCGTGTGGACACATGAGTGTGAGGAGTGTTTCCAGGAGTTGAAGGAGAGACTGACTACTGCTCCAGTGTTAGTTCTTCCTGATCCTGCGGAACAGTTTGAGTTATACTGCGATGCCTCTGGTAAAGGACTAGGCTGTGTGCTGATGCAGAAAGGGAAAGCGGTTGCTTACGCTTCAAGACAGTTGAAACCTCATGAGGAGAACTACCCGACTCACGACTTGGAGTTGGCAGCCATTGTTTTTGCTTTCAAGATTTGGAGGCATTACCTGTTTGGCATGAAGTTTGCTGTATTCAGTGATCACAAGAGCCTGAAGTATCTGTTTGACCAGAAGGAGTTGAACATGAGACAGCGAAGATGGATGGAGTTCTTGAAGGACTACGACTTTGAGTTGAGGTACCATCTTGGCAAGGCCAATGTGGTAGCCGATGCTTTGAGTCGGAAATCCGTGAGCTTATCCAGCTTGATGATGAACGACTACGAGGTAATCGAAAAGTTCAGAGACTTGAGAGTGAACTCCTTGTTTGGGGGTGCACTGCTTGAGATGGAAACAGCAGAAGTGATTAATGAGCTGATGGAAAAGATTAAAGAGGCGCAAGTGCAAAGAGAGTGCCTTGACTATGTGAAGAACCAAGATGGTGTGTCTTGGAACGAGGAGGGATTGCTGCTGTTCCAGAAGAGGATTGTTATTCCTCGAGGGCCATTGACCGAAGAGGTTATGGCAGAGGCTCATAAGGGCCGGTTCACTATCCACCCTGGTGCTACAAAAATGTACCAGGACTTAAAAAGGAACTTTTGGTGGCCGGGCATGAAGAAGGACATAGCGGTCTACGTGTCCAAGTGTTTGATATGTCAGAAAGTGAAGATCGAGCACCAGAAACCGTCTGGTAAACTTCAACCTCTTGAAATTCCACAGTGGAAGTGGGAGAGTATTTCCATGGACTTCGTGGTGGGATTGCCTAAAACTCAGGCTGGTTGTGACTCTATTTGGGTCATAGTGGGCAGATTGACCAAGTCTGCCCATTTTCTTCCAGTGAAGGTGAGCTTCACTACAGAGCAGTTGGCCAAACTATATGTCCGTGAGATTGTGAGGCTTCACGGGGTGCCCGAGAGTATCATCAGTGATAGGGACCCGAAGTTCATATCTCGGTTCTGGGAGGCGCTGCAGGAGGCTTTTGGTACGCAGTTGAGATTGAGTACCGCCTATCACCCTCAGACTGACGGACAGACTGAGCGGACCATCCAGACATTGGAGGACATGTTGAGAGCTTGCACATTGGAGCAGGGTTCTGCATGGGATAGGTACCTTCCGTTGGTAGAATTCTCGTACAACAGCAGTTTTCATGCTAGTCTGGGCATGGCACCCTACGAGGCGCTATATGGTAGAAGGTGTCGGACTCCTACCTGCTGGTCAGAGGTTGGAGATAAAGAGTTATTTGGCTTGGACTTTGTCCAAGATACTACCCTACAGATCCAGATGATCAGGGAAAAGTTGAAGCTGGCGCAGAATCGCCAGAAAAGCTACTATGATGTCAAGCATCGACCACTGGAGTTCAGTGAGGGTGAGCACGTGTTTGTGAAACTTTCACCTGTCACCGGTGTTGGGCGGGCACTCAGAGTGAGGAAGTTGAGCCCACGATTCATTGGGCCCTACCAGATCCTTGGTAGAGTAGGACCTGTTGCCTATCGACTCGCCTTACCTCCGAACCTAGCCAACATCCACGACGTGTTTCACGTGTCTCAGCTTCGGAAGTACATAGCAGACCCTTCGCACGTGGTGCAGCCGGATGATGTGGAGGTTCGGGAGAACCTAAAGACTCCCGTCGGACCACTCAAGATTCTCGATCGAGGCGAGAAGCAGCTTAGAAGCAAGATCATTCCGATGGTCAAGGTGCAGTGGACTGGGCGTAGTCCCGAGGAGTGCACGTGGGAGCGAGAGGATGAGCTTCTCCGACAGTATCCTGACTTTCGAGACAGGTATGTTTCTGATTTTGAGGACAAAATCCTTAAAAAGGTGGGGTGAATGTAAGAACCCGCACCGCTAATTAAGGTAATTAGTAAATTAATTATGATAATTAGGAAATAATTCCATAATTGACCCTTATAATTATTAATGGGCTTAGATAATTATACTGAGTGAGTAAAAATGCTGAAAGTCGCTTTTCGGAAGAAAAGCGCAGATACCGGTTCTGCTACCCGGTATAAATGCGTACCGGAAAAGTATCCCGGAAAATTATAACGAATGCATGATAATTACTAGAATATTATGTAGGACTTGTAAAACAAGTTTCAAGTCAAAATAACGTAATCTGATGCCAGAACTGATACTGGCTATGGAAAAGCGAGTACCGGAAAGGTGCTCCGAAAAATAAAATAAAAATATGAACATATAAGGAATTCTAAGATAAAAAGAGGAAGAATGTTACTTAATCTGATGCAAGAAAAGGGCAAAATCAATGTTAATTTGTCAAATATCTTAATCTGAGGTTATATACTGATTTTATGTTGATTTCATAGGAGAAATGCACAAATTGGAGCTGAAAAGGACAAAGTGAAACTAAAGGCCCACGCTACGAGCGTGGGAATGGCGCTTGCAGCAATTGTTGAATTCAGATTTTAAATTCGAAATTTGAATTCAAATTTATTTTAATTAAATCTTTCCGTTAAACGTTTCTGTAATAAATTCATACTTTAATATTTCCGTTATAACGTTTATGTAATAAATTGTAAGGTTTCCGTTATACGTTTCGTCAGAAGGGCAATCTTGTAATTTCACGCTCACAGCAGAAAAGAAGAAGAAAGTGACTCAATCAATGCATAAAAGAAGACCTAAAATCCCACGCTCACAGCGCGGGAATGGCGCTCAGAGCGTGGGAAGAAGAAAATTGGCAGAAGGTCCCGCGCTGAGAGCGCGAGATCCGCGCCATCAGCGTGGGAGGCGCGAAATGATGGAAATTCAAATTTCACATTTTAGGTCAAAGTCTCTTATAAAAAGAGACTCAACCTTTGAAGAAAAGAGGCATCTCTGAATACACATCACAAGACCTAGAGGAGGCGTTCTTCGTGTTCATCACTCCGTTCTTGTACTCTTCTTTATTTTCTTTTCAGTTCATGTTGAAATCAGATCAGCGATCATGATGTTGATTGGCTAGATCTATTTCTGTAGTCAGGGGCATGATCCCTTTGTAAACAATTGTTACAAGGATTGAATCATTCTATGTATTGAATTTAATATATTTCATCTTTTATCTTGAGCGTATTGATATTATTTCTGTTAGATCTGATCAACCTAATAGGGAATAATATTCTGGGGATCAGGATTCACAATAGGGATATTGGAATACTGATCCTGAAAGGAGATAAAGATGACTCTCCATGCATGTTCTAGGGATAGACTTGTATGGATTGCAGTCGTGGGATTTATCTACATAATGCTTATTTTCAGGCGGAATTACTAAGGGATTAGGGTTCCAATTGAAGTAAAGGGTTAGATCGCCAAGGGATTGGGATCTAACTAATTATTTCTAAAAGATGATAATTTGTCTGAGTTGTTAATTTCAATAGGTTTTATGAATCAATCCGAAGTAAAATTGGGAACAATTGGTGAATGTACCCTGGCTACAGTCTTCTTCATCACTTCTTCTACAAAAACATTTTCTGCATTTATTTTAAGTCTTTTTCATAAAAACCCTAAAAACAAGTCTTTACATTTTGAGTTACCATAGTGTGGAAACACCAATTGATTTATCTAACTTAAGAGGACTGGTTATAGTAGTAATTGTTTATCAATCCCTGTGGAGACGATCTTACTTATCACTTTATTACTTGGAACGATCGGTGCACTTGCCGAGATCGCAACAAGTTTTTGGCGCCGTTGCCGGGGATTGTGTTTACAATATTACAGTTAACCATAGATTCTTGAGATTAGATTCCTATTGTTTTCTTTTTATCTTGTTTTGTGTTGTTCAGGTGCTACTAATAATTTTCTCTGATTTTTATGCGAGGTAGACTTCCGCCTAAAGACTTTGTAATAGATTCTGAAATTACAAGGACAGAAAAGCAACTAAGGAAGGCTGCTAGACAGATCATTTGGGAAGATTTGAAGCACACACCTTTACAACCAATTCAAGAGATGGCAGAAAACAACAATGTTGGTCATGGGCGAGGAGGAAATGCCAACAATCAACCTCCAAGACTGTTGAATACAATTTTGACTCCAGTATTCAACAGGGCCAATTCAAGCATAGTCAGGCCAAATGTGGAGGCCAATAATTTTGAACTCAAGCCATCATTAATTTCTTTGGTGGAAAGGGTTCAATTTTCTGGAGCTGATGATGAAGATCCACATGAGTTTATAGACCGATTCTTGATGGTCTGTGATACCACCAAACACAATGGGGTATCTACAGATGCTATCAGGCTTCGGTTGTTCCCTTTCGCTGTTAAGGGAAAAGCATTAAGGTGGATCGAACGACAGCCAGCAAACAGCATCCTTACATGGGAAGATCTGTCCAGCAAATTCTTTGATCATTTCTTCTCCATGGAAAAATATAATCAGCTGGTGAATGAAATCACAAACTTTCGCCAGTTGGAAGGAGAATCACTCTGTGCAACTTGGAACAGATTCCAGGAATTAAACAGGAAATGTGCACATTACGAAGGAGATGATGATAGAAAAGTGGTGATATTTTTCAATGGAATCACCCCCGAAACAAGGATGATAATAAATAGTGCCGCTGGAGGTTCTATTCGGGAAAGCACATCTGAGCAGGCTATTGAGTTGATCAAAAAGCTTGCAAGAAATGAAAATGAAAGTGTGTTAGTTCCCACACAAAGAGCAGTAACAAAACCAGCAGATAGTGATGTAATATCATTATCTAAAAAGTTTGACAGTTTAAGTGAAAAATTTGACAAGTTACAAGTGTCAAAGGTTCAAACAACTCCTCTGATTTGTGACCAATGCCAAGAAAGTCATGAATCCAGTGAATGTCCGAATCCATCATCCGAAGATTCACTTCAACAATTACAGGTGAATGGGATTTGGTACGATCAGCGTCCTCAACAACAACAAAACTTCCAGCGAAATCAAAATTTCCCTGGTGGTAACAACAACTTTCAGCGGAGGACTCAAGGATCAGGTATGGATTTTAAAGCTAATAATAATTATGCTCAACCTTCACAGAATCAACAAAGTGAGCCTGCTGAGTGGGAAAAAGCTTTTGCTCAGATGGCTAAGGCTTCTAATGAGATGGCTCAACACACCAATGCTTTCATGGAAGAAACCAGAGCCAACAACAAGAACACAAATGCTTCTATTAGGAACCTGGAGAATCAGATAGGCCAGCTGGCAAAACAATTTTCAGAAAGAATTCCAGGTACATTTCCAAGTAATACAATTATCAATCCAAAAGAGGATTGCATGTATATTACAACTAGAAGCGGGAAAGTAGTGGCAACCCCAGAAAAGCCAAACACAAAGATGGAAGCTAAGAAGAAGCTTAAGGAGGTTAAGGAGCCAGAAAATGAAATTGAAAAACCTGTGGAAGAAGAAAAGCCAGTTGAGAAGAAGAAGTTTGAGTTGAGCCATGAGTATGTGATGGCTCAAGCACCTTACCCAGAAAGGTTCAAGAAAGAAGCCTATAATAAGCATTATGACAGGTTTTTGGATATCTTCAAAAAGCTGCACATCAATATTCCTTTTGCTGAAGCTTTGTCTAGCATGCCAAATTATGCAAAGTTTATGAAGGACTTGTTGTCAAGGAAGCACAAACTGCAGGAATGCCAAACGGTGACACTCACTGAGGAGTGTAGTGCTATTATTACCAAGAAGGTCCCGCCTAAGCGTAATGATCCAGGGAGCTTCAATATCCCTATTGAAATTGGGAACACAAAAATCAGTCGGGCATTGTGTGATCTTGGGGCTAGCATTAATCTGATGCCCCTTTCTGTTTGCAATTCCTTGGGGATTACCGAGTTGAAGCCTACTCAAGCATCTTTACAACTTGCTGATAAGTCCTCAAGGAAGCCGAGTGGAATAATAGAAGATGTTCTTGTGAAGGTGGACAAGTTCATTTTTCCTGCTGATTTTGTGGTGTTGGATATGGAAGGAGGAGCTGCAATGCCTCTTTTGTTGGGTAGACCTTTCTTAGCTACATCCCGTGCATTGATTGATGTTGAAAACGGAAAGCTTGAGCTAAGGATGAATGATGAGACCGTTACCATCAATGTCTTTAATTCTTTAAAACAGTCTTCTCACAAAGATGATTGTTTTAAAGTTTCAAAGGAAAAACAAAATGTGGCGGTTAAGGTTCCTAAAAAAACAAATGATGCCAAGAAAGATGGTGTCATGAAGGTGGAATCGAAGGAGTCTCCTAAAACTCTAAAAGAAATCTTCTTTTGTAACAAGGTAGTGACTGAAGTATTAAAGGAACAGGAGACTGATTCAAAAGATAAAGATCCATCTTCCCATACCAACAAAATTCTTAATGAGAAGGATGACAAACATGAGAAGAAACCCCAAGGGAGGAGTCATCCTACAATGAAGAAGGTACTGAGAAAGGAGGTGATCAAACTCTTTGATAAGAGTTGGAAGAGACACCGGAAGCTAAAGTTTGACAAGAGACATAGAGATTCTATCTCTAAGAAGAATCAAAGCTTCAAAGAGTTTCTAACATGGCTCCATGGTTTGGGCCAAATCTGGGAATGGTGGCTCCAAACACCAAGGCAGCCAATACCACCAGATCCTCCATTTGCTGAGTCATCCCACACTGCTGAGTGGGATGACATGGAGGTTTGACTTTTTCTCCTTGCTGACGGAGATTTTGTACATTAGTTTATTTTTCTGTTTTGTATTTTAGTTAGTATATTTTTCTCTGATGTTTTAATGTGCGCATTATAGTCTCTTCTATATGCCACTGCTTGTTCCATTGTGCAGGTTTTCCTTCTTGTGGTTTAATTATTGCTGAGGACAGCAATGCTCTAAATCTGGGAATGGTGGGCTTGCGCCTTAGAACTGCAATTCTTCTATCAGGGGAGATATCCTAACTCTTTTCATTTTCTTAGTTATTTTTTTTAGTTATTTGGTGTGCCATTAAAAAAAAAAAAAAAAAAAAAAAAAAAAAAAAAAAAAAAAAAAAAAAATAAAATAAAAAAATAAAAAATGTGTGTTTTGAACAAATCCCAGGTTTAAATGTGCTCATCTTGTTAATGTACATGATTAAATTCTTGGAATATATTGTATGACTTTCTGACATAACATTGCATAGGCATAATTAGATTGCATGATTGCTCGTTTGTCTGAATTAATATTGTGAAATTCTGATAATGTCTGAGGTCAATTTTCTTGAGTCTGCATTGATACCATAGCTGTGAGGTTTTGAGCCTAAACACTGAAATTTTTGTTGAGAGGTCTCACTGTTGTAATACTCTAGAACTTGATTTGTTTCTCTATTATGCATGCATTGATTGATATGATAAAGGCATTTTGTTCTTAATTGCTATTGGCCAAAATAACTCACCTGTATGAAATTTTCCCTTGCTAGCCCCTTTGAGCTTGAACTTATTTGTTGATAAATGACCTATGGCCTAATTGATGGCTTAGCCTATATCCATGTGACTTACCTTGATTGAGATTGAATCACTAAATGTGTTGAAAATAAAATAAAGAAATTGAGGTAAGCTCCACAAAGGTCAAGTGATTAAGGGATAAAAAAAAAAAAAAATTCATCTATGCCCTTATAAAAAAAGAAAAAAATGAAAATAAAGCAAGAAAAAGGAAAGAGTAAAAGGTGGCTGGAAGGAATTAATTCCCGAAATTCTGTGGGAATGCTAGTGGAGCAAAAATCATTGAATTGAATGTGTTAAAGTGAAATAATATCATTTTTTCAATCTCATTGTTGTTTGAGCTACTATCCATATATTCCTACCCTGTTACCCCGGCCAAGTTACAACCTGTGAAGTCCTTTTGATCAATTAATGCATGTGTGTGATTCTTCATTTTTAAGAATTTTTGAGAATATGATCAAGCCTATGGTAGTGTTATAGCTTTGAGTGATTGAGTGCTCATTATACCCTTAAACACTGAGTGTTGAGTGAATATTATTTATCTGTGTGAGGGATAACCAATGTAGACTTGTATCTCTAAGAAGCTGATGACATTATTGGGAGTTTATGATGTTGAGTCAGGCATGCATGGCATATTGTGTCTGAGAGTGTCTCTGGAATGTTATGTTGGATTAATTGATTATTTCCTGGATTGAGTCTTGTACATTGCTGGGGACAGCAACGTTTAAATCTGGGAATTATTTGATATGCGATCAGCATATAAGGAATTCTAAGATAAAAAGAGGAAGAATGTTACTTAATCTGATGCAAGAAAAGGGCAAAATCAATGTTAATTTGTCAAATATCTTAATCTGAGGTTATATACTGATTTTATGTTGATTTCATAGGAGAAATGCACAAATTGGAGCTGAAAAGGACAAAGTGAAACTAAAGGCCCACGCTACGAGCGTGGGAATGGCGCTTGCAGCATCAATTGTTGAATTCAGATTTTAAATTCGAAATTTGAATTCAAATTTATTTTAATTAAATCTTTCCGTTAAACGTTTCTGTAATAAATTCATACTTTAATATTTCCGTT
>JAVKPL010010567.1:0-44631 GCA_032173675.1 Gastrolobium villosum | reverse complement strand
TGAACATGTGTCATGTTTTGTATTTCATTACCATATTAAAGTCTTTTGAAGTTGATGTATATGTATATACCTCTTGTTATATATGGAGAATTAGAGTGAGCATGAGACTTGTCCATGGCCACCTATTTTGTACTTGAAAGTAATTAGAGAATTGGGTTGTAAATAGACCGTTTGATGTGTACAATGGCCATGATATTGAGAATATTGTAAATAATGCGTTATATAATGAAAATGCATGATGGAAGGGCCTAGGGCCTATATTAGAACTTGTGTAAGGTGTATATTAAGTATCAAGGTGTTAGGAGTAAGTTACATCACTCTTTTTGTGTATTAAAAGTTGTCATCTGTCATTTTTACTGCATAATAATCGATTACCTTTCATTGGTAATCGATTACCATGTAACAAGGGACGCAAAATGAGCCACTGTGAACAAAGTAATCGATTACCTGAGCATTGGTAATCGATTACCTAGTTCAGATTACCAATGCTTGGTAATCGATTACCTGAAATGAAGCTTCTGCCTCATTTTGAAATTCTGGGTAATCGAGTACCACAGGAATGGTAATCGATCACCACAATACAAATTTCGAAAATAATAGTTTTTCTAGACTGAAATAAATGACATAACTTGGTCTACAGAGCTCCGAATTGTGTGCGGTTTGAAACCACGCGTAGCTTATGAAGAGAGCCAAAACATGGTAAGATATGAGAGTCAAAAGATAAGTTTAAATTAATTGGATAAAAAGAAAGATAGTGAATATCAGTAAGTTTATGCTTCCGCGAGTTTTGCATTTAACAGAGTTGTTTTGATTAGTTATGGAAATGGTTAATTGTTTAATACGAGGAAGTAATAAAAGGAAAAAGTTTTCCCATAATTTAATTAACTCAATTACTGTGATTGTAACTGCGCTTAATATCTATAATGTTAACAAAACCGGTGCACAACGGGCTGTTACATTTTATGGTATCAGAGCAGTTTCTTAGGGAACTTTGATGATTGTGTGATTGAGGTGAGTGCTGTATAGTTGTACGTAGACTCTTATTGTTTACTGCACATGTGATTCCTTAGTTTGGGCCTGATCAACCCATTTCTTCGTGTCATATGTGTGGCCATTATAAGATGCCTTCGTGACAACCCTGGAGCACCAATGCCAGTCCTTAGACTGAGGTCGTGGTTGCAGTGTTGATTGCTCCCCAGACCTAGATGTTGTAAGTGAATTTGATGTAATTGAGGACTTAGTGTGAATAAATTGAGATAGTATGTTCAACCATTTTTGGGTAGAATGCTACCATAGTTGAATGTGTGGATTCATGATTAGTAAGTATGATTGAATTGAGTTGATATTGTGATGGTGATGTTGGTAAGTCTTCCCTAAATGTATGGGGAGTTAAAACAATTGAGTATATATGGAATTAGTGGTATATCTTTGACATGGTGGGGGACTTGGAACCCCGATGAATTCGTGAAGATTTGAATATGTGTGCTTATATGTAAGCTTGGATACATTAAGGTTAAATAAGAAGGTTATAAGTCCCTTGTGAAGGGCATACACTTGGATGAATTAAGATGTTTGGATGTAGAAAGAGTTGGGATATTCGAAATTTGAATTGAGGAAAGGGGAGTACCTTAAAATAACGATGGAAATGATGTGTTAGGTACTTCAATGTTGAAAAATGGGACTTTAGTCCATGATGGTTTAATATTGGTTGAACATGAATAAGAGTAAAATAATGTGTAGAAAGTACAATGTAAGAAGTTGAGGAAATTGCCATGGATGACATTAGACAAATTTTATTGAAAGTATGATGGTCCATAATAGAATGGTGGTGGGACTTGACAAATGTGTCATAAGAGAAACAAATGTGATATGAGAAAATATAACTGAATGTGGTGTAGTAATGATATTAATATGCTTCCATAATATTGTGAAGTAGTGAGATGTTTATGATGTGGCCTAATTATATGTGGGTATTGATGTATAAGATGGTAATTGAGAATGACTCCTTAATAAAGATTCAGGAGGTATGTTGCATAAGAGGACTAATCCATAATAGATGTTTCTTGGAAATTCCAAGGGTGGTTATTGTATTTTGAAAGGGCAAAATTGCTAGGGATATTTGAAATGGACTATGGTAATACAAAATTTGCATGATGGTTTATATATATATATATATACTATGATAAAGAGTTGGATAATGATCCTGTGATGGATAAGTGCCAGTATATATATATATATATATATATATATATATATATATATATATATATATATATATGTATATGTTTTGTGAAGGCCGGGGTGCCTATATGTATATTTGTGTTGTAATGAATTAGTAAATTCTTTGGTAAAAGAACAATGATGTAAGTGAAATTCCCTATGATGGGAAATGTAGAAGAGATTGTCTCTTTGGAGTGTCATTAGATGCTCAATTTGGTATGGGATTCATGATGGAGTCCCGGTGTGTAAGATATACCATGGCATATATGTTGTTAATAATGTTACAATTAAGATTGTCCTGGGTTTTCCTTGTGGATTGAATCCTAAGAGGTGTGCTCTTGGAAGTCCCAGGCGGGTACCGCTCGAAGTTGAGAGGTCTCTGGTGGTCCTGATGCACTGAATGCATGGACTAGTAAATGATGGCACTCCTCGTGTCGTAGTGAAATACTGAGAGAAAAATGTGATGTTGTTTTAATGAAATGGATCTTATACAGTGTTGAGCATAGTTGCTATGAGTCATGTTAGACAATGGAATAGAACCGTATCGAGCATGGGTACTATTAAGAGTTGTAAAATATGTGCCGAAGTATGAGAAAGATATTGGAATCATGTGGTGATGATTATGTTATGGACTAGGACTAATGAATAGTCAAGTTAAATGAGTTGACTATTCGAGGAAAGAACCATATCTAGGAAGTCATAGTGGATTGTGCATAAGTAAGATATAACTGGTATACATTATGTGTCTATACAAAACTCTTTTACTGTTATATACGGATATGATATGAATGTGATTATCTCTGTGTGGCTTATATGCCCGGAGTGTATGGCTGTCTCCGTATGGATTGTGTTCCCGGAGACTATTATTATCTTGTATAAGTAATGTGATGTGAGGAAGTATCCTGTGTTAGTGGGACTGTTAGTATAGCCGATGGCATGTTACCTCTTCTTGCGTGAATTATAAGGACAAATTCTCTGATCGGTGGGTCATTGCACCTGGGGCCCTTAAGACAGCAAGAGCTCGAGGGGTTAAACCTGAGGATGTTTTTACCCATTGCATTGGAGGATTGTATCTTGTGAGGAACGCAAGAGGTGAATTTGGATGACATTAAGTGAACAATAATATGTCAAATAGAATGCAATATGTGAGGTTCCATGATATGGTAGTTTGAGTTATGAATTTGAGCACTCGGAGATGTGCATGTGCGTATACCAAGTGTGGTGGTATGGATTTGGGTTTTGCTAAAATGGTAAAGGGAATTGTGGGAGCCTCACCCTATGTGAAGGGAATAGAAAATTGATTAGCACAGATGGATTGAGTCAAAGTCTTATGGGAAGGCTTGTGATAAAGAGATGTTAATATGGTGGCAGGATGGCGTTTCATTGAGGATTAATTGTGATGGAGTCAAGTAAGAAGGTGTGATACTAGCTGTTAAATAGAATGGTACTTGGTTAAATAAAAGGCGGTTAGTTTTGGTGTAATGGTGGAACATGTGTTGAAAACACACAATGTTGATGTTGTTCTTGATTACGTAACATGATATATGATTGTGTGTGCTTGTAGTACCTTGAATAGTCCGAGAGACTTGTATACCAACCGATGTTGAATTACAGAAGTAATGGCGAGGATGGATTTAGTTCCATATGGCATGATAAGTAAGTTTCGAAAATCCCTATATGATGGGACATGTATGAGAGAGATATAATATGGTACCTTAGAATGATACATACTGGTTGAATGAAATGATGATGAAGGTGAGGTGTACAGAATGAAACACATGTGGAATTGATAACATGAGTATGGAACGATAATTAAAGAAAATTGTTAGTGGAAATCTTAGGCATGTTGCCTTTAATGTGAAAATCAATGATGAATTATATACCAAAGTCTGGAGATGATTAGGCGAAATTGTAAGTAGGTTCTTATATACAAAAATTCATGAGTGTGTTGTAATTAAAGGCTTTGAAATGGCCAATGTGATTTAATAATGGTAATGTGTGGTCCATTAGGTACCAGTTAAATGTCTTGAGAAAGTGATTCGCCAAGGTGTTTTGGTGGAAGTTGGTAAACTTGTAAGATTAGATTCGAAAGTTGAGCACAAAGATGGTGCTTATTTTAAGATAAAGTGTAGAAGTGAAATTGCACGTTGTAGGTTAAGAACATGAGAAAAATATGTGTATATGCAACTTGTGGCTAAATGCCAAAAATGGGGATTATTCCCTCAGAAAAGGAAAGTACAGTGAGCGTGAACTAGATGATTACTCGGTGAATTACACTGAGGGGTTGTTGAGATTCCATAACAATGTTTAATGTGGAATAAGAGATATAGAAAAACTGATTTTTTAACAAAGTAAGATCATGTGATGAGTGTTACCAAAAGGAATTTGATGACGAGTGTACATACTTCGCAGAAATGAAACTCCAATAAGGATAATTGTGGCTGTAACGTGTCAGAGATTGATATGTGCCTGTGAGACACAAATTAAATTGGACTGGGTATCGTCGACCAGTTAATCGGATTAGTGAGATTGCAAGAGAAATTATGGACTATATATGTTAGGTAGCTTGACTTGTGAAAAGGAATTGCTAAAGCAGAGGAAATTCATAACTGTTATGTGTGCTCCGGCTGTTCACATGTGGTGACACCGGATGATATTGAAATTTGGGGAGAACTTGAAGACTCCTGTTGGGCCTTTGAAATAATGGGCCATTATGAAAAGAGGCTGAGAAGCCAAAGAATTGTAATATAAATATTTAGTGAGAAGCTCGCACACCTGATGAAGCTACTTGGGAACAGGAGACTGAGATTATCCGGTTGTATCCTGAGTTAGCATATGAGTGTAATTTGATTTTGCGGACAAAATTCCAAAAGGGTGGGGTGAATATAACACCTCGTAAATTCAAATGTGAATTTATATGAAATGATGTGGGTTAAAAGGGAAGGATTAGTGAAAATCCTGAAATTGGGGTCAAAATGTGTACCAAGGGCAAAATGGTAAATTGCCAAAAATGTAACCCGAAGCATGAAAAATTGAGTTGGAGATCTCAAATGATAAAAGTAATGACGGAAATGGATTCAGGACGCAAAATTGAGTGGATAGACAAGTTTTGAAAATTTTGATGAATAGTGATTTTTCCGGTGTAAAAATACTGCGGTATAATTGTACCGATAAGAGCAAAAATTTTATGAGTATTTTGAGGACATAAAAATATTTCATGAACCAAAAAATTATGTAGATTATGAATGTGTGATCAGAATTAGGTGAGAGATCAAAGTTAAATCGCGTGTGGGACCCGCCCCACCAAACCCACTTAAGTTTTTTTGCTTCTTTTCTTCCCTCACGTACGCCCTCTCTCTTCCCTCTTTCTTCTCCCCTTCTTCTCCGTGCGTTTGCTCCATGGAAATGGGGTGAAACTTTTGAGTTTTGCAACTCAAATTCTTGGCACTTTTTGGAGGAACACTTAACTACAAAGTTGTTAAACATCATCTTGTGAGCATATTTCCATTCTTGAGAGAGTCATGAAAGTGAGTGTGTGATGAGATCCTCACCCACCTATTTTGTGCGAATTTGGGGTGTTTGGGGGCCATTCGTGGTGCTTTGGCTTGAATGGACACTTGATCATCAACCATTGGAGCCTTAGGAAGCTATTGGTTGTAAGTATTCCTATTTTCATGGAGTTTTGTGGAAATCATAAAATGGGTTTTTGTGTGGAAGTTGTGTTCATGAATGTGATGTTTTGGGGCTTTTAATGGTGTTTCTCCTTTGAAATTAAATGTTTAGAATGATAAATAATGATGATTTATGCAATAAAAATTATTGGTGAAAAATGTTCATAACTTAGGAAATTTTGCATGATGCCTTGGATTTGTGAAAGTTAAATTGTGTAAGGAATGGATTGATGAGTAGTTGTATGATGTTGTAATATGATTATATGATGAGTATAAGTGTTAAATTGAATTGAAACCTTGGAGTACCATCCTTTGAAGAATTCGAACCATAAAGGGTTTGCAGGAAAAATGAGGTAAAAGTTGTGTAGTTGAGATTGTAAGATATTAAGTGGTGTTTAAATGGATGGTAGGTTGGTATGTTGTTGTGGAATTGGAAGGAAGAATGTAGAGTGTATGATTACTTTGAAAGTAAATGTTTGTCTTGGAAATGGTATTGATGATCATGTTGTTAATCATATAGGTTGCCTCTCACGGACGCTATGGAAGCGGATTAAGCTTGGAGCTTACTTGTGGAGCATTAGCTTCGGAGTTGAGGTAAACTTTTGGAACTTGGGTTTAGTCCCTTGTGTGCTCCACCACGCCTAGTGGAAGGTTGTGGTTGGAAATTGTCTTGTTGAGCATTGTGTGAATATGTATGTTCATGCATTATTGCTTGATTGTGTGACATGCTTGCAGCATGTTGTGTGTAAATTGTTTGATCTCTGGCCAGTAGGTGTGTGTTGGTTTGGACTTCCGCTAGATAATTCTGCTGGGGATTCCAGTCGGGTCTTGCCGTGGGACTGACTCTGGGAGCGATACCAGGATGATCCAAACGTGGGACTTCCGCTGGATAGGGCTCATGAGGAGTTCCAGTTGGGTTTTGCAATGGGGTCGTCTCAACCATGGGAGAGGCACCAGGAAGATTCCGGGAGTTATACGATGGGGTCCTTGAACGTAACCCAGCTTTGGATGTTCTTGGATTGTGCCCAGTTGTTTTTGATATTCTATGTTATGCATGTTACATAATGTTAATTGTTGCACATTTAGTGAGCTATGGGGTGGAGTGATCCTCTAGGACCCTTGGTTTACTGAGATATATTTGTATATCTCACCCTGCGTTTGGTGAAATCATTTCAGGTCATGCTGAGCATAGAGGAGTTGAGCATGAGGCGCATTTGGAGGGCATGACATATTGAAGGATTCCATTTCATACACATAGCATAGAGTAGTATTTGTACCTAGGTTATGAACATGTGCCATGTTTTGTATTTCATTACCATAATAAAGTCTTTTGAAGTTGATGTATATGTATACGCCTCTTGCTATATATGGAGAATTAGAGTGAGCATGAGACTTGTCCATGGCCACCTATTTTGTACTTGAAAATAATTAGAGAATTGAGTTGTAAATAGACCATTTGATATGTACAATGGCCATGATATTGAGAATATTGTAAATGATCCGTTATATAATGAAAACGCATGATGGAAGGGCCTAGGGCCTATATTAGAACTTGTGTAAGGTGTATATTAAGTATCAAGGTGTTAGGAGTAAGTTACATCACTCTTTTTGTGTATTAAAAGCTGTCATCTATCATTTTTACTGCATAGTAATCGATTATCTTTCATTGGTAATCGATTACCATGTAACAGGGGACGCAAAATGAGCCACTGTGCATAAAGTAATCCATTACCTAAGCATTGGTAAGCGATTACCTAGTTCAGTAATCGATTACCAATGCTTGGTAATCCATTACCCGAGAACAGGGGAGCTGAAATGAAGCTTCTGCCTCATTTTGAAATTCTAGGTAATCGATTACCACAGTGCAAATTTCGAAAATAATGGTTTTTCTAGACTGAAATAAATGGCATAACTTGGTCTATAGAGCTCTGAATTGTGCGCGGTTTGAAACCACGCGTAGTTTATGAAGAGAGCTATAACATGGTAAGAGATAAGAGTCAAGAGATAAGTTTAAATTAATTGGGTAAAAAGAAAGATAGTGAATATCAGTAAGTTTATACTTCCGCGAGTTTTGCATTTACAATTACGGAGTTGTTTTGATTAGTTACGGAAATGGTTAATTGTTTAAAATGAGGAACTAATAAAAGGAAAAAGTTTTCCCGTAATTTAATTAACTCAATTACTGTGATTGTAACTGCGTTTAATATCATAATCAATGTTAACTGCTACGGGCCAGCTGATCTATTTTCATTGTGGAAAGGAGGGCCACTATTCCAGATATTGCCCTTCTTCTACGGGGAGAGCTGTTGCAGTCCAGGCAGTTCCGCTTAGATGGTCCCCTTTCCACCTACAGTTGCACCGGCAGTGCCACATACTACCAGTCGTATGTATACACTGGACCTCCAGCAGTCGGACTGAGCTCCGAACCTTGTTAGAGTTACAGTTATCATTGGTGGTTCTGCTATTGATGTCTTATTTGACTCCGAGGCTACGCACTCGTTCATTGCTACCCCGATTGCTGTGGGGCTAGAGTTGCCCATTGTTGTGCTTTCTCCACTGATGTGGGTGACCACCTCTATTGGAGAAAATGTTTGAATCCACTGTTCATCACGATGTAGCATTTCAGTGGGATGGCCATGATTTCTCGGTAGAACTGATAGGATTGCCGATGACCAACTTGGAGATTATTCTGGGCATGGATTGGCTGTCCGAAAATTGTGCGTTGATTGACTGTTGTGCCAAGAGAGTGGTGATGTCTCTGAGTGGGTCCACAACCAGTTCCTCGCCGTTCATTTCAGTCCTGCATGCTAGGAGGGCCTTAAGAGCAGGGGCATTTGGCTATGTGATGTTGAGAGGTTTGGTGAGTGGGACACAGGAGGATCTCACTGGCATTCCTGTTGTGAGGTAATTCCTCGAGGTGTTTCCCGAGGAGATTCCTGAGTTTCCACCGCAGAGGGAGATAGAGTTCTCCATTGACTTGTTTCCTGGTGTGGGGCCTATTTCATTAGCTCCACATCGGATGTCGCCACCAGAGTTGGCTGAGCTGAAGAAAATATTGAGGATCTTTCGGAGAAAGACTTCATTCGGCTGAGTGTGTCTCCTTGGGGAGCACCGGTCATCTTCGTGAAGAAGAAGGACGGAACTATGCAATTGTGCACCGACTACAAGCAGTTGAATAAGGTGACAATCAAGAACAAGTATCCCCTTCCACGCATTGATGATTTGCTGGATCAGCTCAGGGGTGCTTGCGTGTATTCCAAGATTGATCTCCGATCCGGATACCATCAGATTCAGGTAAAGCCGGAGGACGTCCCTAAGACCACATTTCGCATGATACAGTCATTATGAGTATTTGGTGATTCCATTTGGAGTCACCAATGCACCCGCAGTGTTCATGGACTACATGAACAGGATCTTCTAGCCGTACCTGGATCATTTTGTGATCGTCTTCATTAATGACATCTTGATTTACTCCAAGAAAGAGGGGGAGCACATTGAGCACTTGAAAATTGTGTTGCAAGTGCTGAAAGAGAAATGGCTATTTGCAAAGCCATCGAAATGTGATTTTTGGCTCACGTCGATAAAATTTATGGGTCATGTGATTTCTGCTGACGGAGTTGCAGTTGATCCTAACAAGATTGAGGCCGTGATGGATTGGGAAAGGCCCAAGACGGTTACAGAAGTGAGGAGCTTCTTAGATTTGGTAGGGTACTATTAGAGGTTCATTGAGGGATTCTCTTAGATGGTGTTAACGATGGCTCGCCTTACCCAAAAGGAGACTCCATTTGTGTGGACACATGAATGTGAGGAGTGCTTCCGGAGTTGAAGGAGAGACTGACTACTGCACCTATGTTGGTCCTTCCTGATCCTGCGGAGCAATTTGAGTTATATTGTGATGCCTCTGGGAAGGGGCTAGGTTGCGTGTTGATGCAGAAAGAGAAAGTTGTCGCTTATGCTTCGAGGCAGTTGAAGCCTCATGAGGAGAACTACCTGACTCATGACTTGGAGTTGGCTGCTATTTTTTTTGCTTTCACGATTTGGAGGCATTACTTGTATGGCATGAAGTTTGCCATGTTTAGTGACCATAAGAGCTTAAAGTATCTGTTTGATCAGAAGGAGTTGAACATGAAACAGAGAAGATGGTTGGAGTTCCTGAAGGATTACGACTTTGAGTTGAGGTACCATCCTAGCAAAGCCAATGGTAGCTGATGCTTTGAGCCAGAAATTCATGAGCTTATCTAGTTTGATGATGGGCGATTATGATGTGATAGAGAAGTTCCGAGACCTGAGAGTGAACTCCTTATTTGGGGGCGCACTTCTCGAGATGGAGACAGCCGAGGTGATTAACGAGTTAATGGAAAAGATTAAAGAGGCGCAAGTGCAAATAGAGTGCCTTGACTATGTGAAGAACCAAGACGGTGTGTCTTGGAATGAGGATGGGTTACTGTTGTTCCAGAAGAGGGTTGTAATCCCTTAAGGGCCATTAACCGAGGAGGTTATGGCAGAGGCTTATAAGGGCCAGCTTACTATCCACCCTGATGCTACAAAAATGTACTAGGACTTAAAGAGATATTTTTGGTGGCCGGGCATGAAGAAAGATGTAGCGGTCTACGTGTCCAAATGTTTGATATGTCATAAGGTGAAGATAGAGCACCAGAAATCATCTGGTAAGCTTCAACCTCTTGAGATTCCATAGTGGAAGTGGGAGAGCATTTCCATGGACTTCGTGGTGGGATTGCCGAAGACTCAGGCGGGTTAAGATTCTATCTGGGTCATTGTGGACAGGCTGACGAAGTCTACCCATTTTCTTCCAGTGAAGATGAGCTCCACTACATAATAGTTGGCCAAGCTTTATGTCTGCGAGATTGTGAGGCTTCACGGGGTGCCCGAGAGTATCATCAGTGATAGGGATCCAAAGTTCACTTCTCGGTTCTGGGAGGCGCTGTAGGGAGCTTTTGGTACACAGTTGAGATTGAGTACCGCCTATCACCCTCAGACTGACGGACAGACTGAGCGGACCATCCAGACATTGGAGGAAATGTTGAGGACTTGCACGTTGGAGCAGGGTTCAGCATGGGATAGGTACCTTCCGTTGGTGGAATTTTCATACAAAAATAGTTTTCATGCTAGCCTGGGCATGGCACCCTACGAGGCGTTGTGTGGTAGGAGGTATCAGACTCCTACCTGCTGGTCTGAGGTTGGAGATAAAGAGTTATTTGGGTTGGACTTTGTCCAAGATACCACCCAGCAGATCCAGATGATCAGAGAAAAGTTGAAGCAGGCACAGAATTGCCAGAAGAGCTACTATGATGTCAAGCATCGTCCACTGGAGTTCAGTGAGGGTGAGCATGTGTTTGTGAAACTTTCACCTGTCACTGATGTTGGTCGGGCTTTGTGTAACAGCCCGTGTTAACCCGGATTGTTAACATACTATCGTATTAAGCCACGCTTAATTAAAATGCGGAATAACTTTTTCTTTAATTCAATTATGACGTCATTAAACTTAGTCAACTTGATTACTTAATCAATTTCATAAAATACTGCCTGTATGTAAATTGCAAGACAACTAACTGGAATACCTCATATATAAATAATACGTGAGTATCTAAAACCACAGGACTACAACACGTAGCCTGGATCAAAATCCTGATACTTTAATTACAACAGCAATTTAAAAGACAATAATCAACCACGTGGCATGGACAAACCCCATGCTCACCAAATAAGGCAACAATGCCCAATCAACAGTCTCAACATAATAATATAAATAAAGCGGAAAACATAACAGCAGTCAGCATATCATCATATCAACTCAGCTCGGGCCTCCTGCCATCTGAGCCCTCAACATTACCTGATCCTGAAATAAGCGTCCCCAAACGTGGGGTGAGATCTCTAACAAGAAATCTCAGTAAGACAAGGGGTCCTCAAGGAGTTTCCACCCCAAGCTCACTTACATGTGTAATATAAGTTCAAAAATAGTATTTACAATATAAGTTCCAAAATCATGCGATGCAGCAATTAATCATGCCATGTGTGTTTATCAAATCTACTGGCCAGAGAAATGTAGGAATACGTCTATACCTACATGAGTACATGGACGCTACCTGCACCTCACCCACAACCTCACCATCTTGTATGTACTACATACTCAGGCTTACCGTATAGGTGGACACCACATGCATCTCATAAAAGCACATTGCACATAAATAGCTCAACAGCATTTCCAAAATATTAAAGCATGTAACACAGCATGCATAAACTCATCCCCATGGGACATGGTGGAACAACAAAATGGCTAAACCGAGGACACGAAAGCTTACCTTGCAAGCTAGCTATCCAAGCCAAGAGTCCAACCACTCACAAGTCCACAAACAGCAGTATCACAATCTGATATGGACCAATAATACATCAATATTTATGTATCACAAGTATACAACTTAAAGACTACGCCTTTCCTTTACGTTTTACGTCTTAAGGCTTCCAACAAAGCCATAAGCCCTAAATCATGTGATTCAGACTTAGTTCATTAATTACAGAAGTTCAACTTCCTTAAACTTGGGTCCACACACACCCACTAGCTTACTGTTCACACAGCACGGCTACTGTTCTGTGAGAACCCAGGATATCCGGATATCACACTGGACATATCCGGATATCACATATCCGGATACACAGGTCCCATATCCGGATATCAATATCCGGATACCATATCCGGATACTGATATCCGGATATCTGTTTTCAAATATCCGGATATCTCACGACAGAATGCAGTTTCTGCATTTCGTGAATATCCAACCCAAAGATCCAACTTTTAACACATGTACACGTTAAAGCATGCATCTTTAATCCATTTTAGGTTCATATACATTATACCCTCTTGTTTACTCATTAAACATGGCCAAGACATCAACTTTAAGCATCAAAACTTAAGATCAAAGGTGAGGGAACTTACCAAAGCTCAAAACAGAGCAAGGTGTGCTCTTGGAGCTCTCCCAAGATTCCTCAACTCAGGTCAAACAAGGGTGTACGAAAATGGTGCACAAGACTTGGTCTTTCTACCCAAAGGTTGCTTCTTGGAGCTTCCACTACCAAAGAAACACTCACAACTCCCACTCACACAACTCAACACTTCAAAACAGACCTCAAAACACATTCCACAATGGCTGCGAGTGCAAGGATGCAGCCCCACACTCCCACAACCCACCCAATCAAGTGTTTAGAAGAGGAAATGTGAAGGAAATGGCTTCAACCTCAAGAAAAGAGAAGAGAAGCCAATAACACAGTGTTTCAGAAATTTAGCTCAGCCCTCTCACGTATGATGGTGGCTGCCTAGGGTTGTGTGCCCACTTAATGTGTCTATTTATAGGCACAAGCCACTAATCGCGCAGTATTAGCCTTAATAGCAAAGTAAAAGATCTTGATCCCAAACTTCGGATTCTAGACCTAGACATTTTTCTAAGATTTGTCATATTTTTATTTTATTTTTCGGAGCACCTTTCCGGTACGCGCTTTTCCATAGCCAGTATCAGTTCTGGCATCAGATTACGTTGTTTTGACTTGAAACTTGTTTTACAAGTCCTTCATAATATTCTAGTAATTATCATGCATTCGTTATAATTTTCCGGGATACTTTTCCGGTACGCATTTATACCGAGTAGCAGAACCGGTATCTGCGCTTTTCTTCCGAAAAGCGACTTTCAGCATTCTTACCCACTAATTGTAATTATTAAAGCCTCATAATAATTATTAGGGTCAATTATGAAATTATTTCCTAATTATCATAATTAATTTACTAATTACTTTAATTAGCGGTGCGGGTTCTTACACTTTGGGAGTGAGGAAGCTGAGCCCGCGGTTTATTGGGCCATACCAGATTCTTGGTAGAGTAGGACCAGTTGCCTTTCGGCTTGCCTTGCCTATGAACTTAGCTAACATCCACGAAGTGTTTCACGTGTCTCAGCTTCGGAAACACATAGCGGATTGTTCGTACGTGGTGCAACCAGATGATGTGGAGGTTCGGGAGAACCTAAAGACTCCCGTCGGACCACTCAATATTCTCGGTCGTGGCAAGAAGCAGCTAAGGAGCAAGACCATTCCAATGGTCAAAGTGCAGTGGACTGGACGTACTCCTGAGGAGTGCACTTAGGAGCGAGAGGACGAGCTTCTCCGGTAGTATCCCGACTTTCGAGATAGGTATGTTTCTGATTTTGAGAACATAATCCTTAAAAATGTGTGGTGAATGTAAGAACCCGCACCACTAATAAAGGTAATTAATTAATTAAATGTGATAATTAGGAAATAATTCCATAATTGACCCTAATAATTATTATGAGGCTCTAATAATTATAGTAAGTGGGTAATAAGGCTGAAAGTCGCTTTTCGGGCGAAAAGTGCAGATACCGATTCTGCTACCCGATATAAATGCATACTAGTGAAGTATCCCGAAAAATTATGATAAGTGCATGATAATTACTAGAATAATATGTAGGACTTGTAAAAAAAGTTTCAAGTCAAAATAATGAGAACTGGTGCCAGAACTGATACTGGCTATGGAAAAGCACGTACCGGAAAGGTGCTCTGAAAAATAAAATAAAAATATGATAAATCTTAGAAAAATGAGTAGGTTAAGATTCGAAAATTTAGGATTTAATTGTTTTGCGTAGCTATTAATGTTAATACTGCGCGTTAAATGCTTAAGTGACTATATATAGGCTTATGAAGGCACAAAACCCTAGGTATTCAGAATTTCATGCGTGAGTGGCTGCTGAGTGTGGGTCGCCTTACTGACTTGGTGTCTCCTCCCCTTGCCTTCACCATTTCTTCATGAGAAACCACCAAATGACCATCTTTCCTCTTAGTTCTTCCTTGTAAACACTTGGGTGAGTGTATTTTGAGGTTAAGGTCCAGCTCTTGCTGAGTGGAGGGTGCAGTTAGGGAGTGTTTTAAGGGCTGAGTTGGCTTGTGTGAGGGTGTGAGCCTCTTCCTTGGTTGTTGTAGCTCCAAGGAGCAAGTTTTGTGAAGAAAGACCTTGCTTGTATGGTATTTTTGTGTGCCTTGAAGGTCAGACCTGTAGAGGCAGATTGGTGAGCTCCAAGAGCCATTCTTGCTCTATTTTGAGCTTTAGTAAGTTGTACCAATCTTGATCATGTGTTTAAGTGCTTAAAAATGGAACCTTAATGCATGTAACAAGTTAAGATGATAACCTAACGTTGGGTAATGCTTAACACACCTAGAAATGCATGTTTAAGCCTCTGTAATCGGTAAAAGTTGGATCTTTGGATTGGATTTTCGCGAAATGTAGAAACTGCATTCTGTCGCAAAATATCTGGATATGATATCCGGATATGATATCCAGATATGATATCAGGATATGGATATCCGGATATGGGGTCTTGATATCCGGATATGGATATCCGGATATGCCCCCGACATATATCCGGATATTCTGCGATTTCGAGGAATAATAAAGTACTATTCATACAGAACTGATCTACGGGTTTATGGACCCTAGTTTGATGAAGTGATACTTCTATAATAAATTATCTAAGTCAGAACCTAAGGGCTTAAGGCTTTGTGGGGAGCCTTAAGACATAAAACGTAAAGGAAAAACATAGTCTTTATGCTTATGTTTATGAGCTTTGAATATTGACATGATTGTCGGTCTACATCAGATTGTGATTTCTGCTGTGTTGGACCTTGAGCTATGAGGACTCTTGGTTGTGGATTGTTAGCTTATAAGGTAAGCTTTCGTGTCCTCGGTTTAGCCATGTTGTGGTTCCACCATGTCCCATGGGGGTATGGTTATATGCATGCTGTGTTACATGCTTTTGATGTTTTGAAAATGCTGTTGAACTGTTATATGCAATGTGCCTTTATGATATGCATGTGGTGTCCACCTATTCGGTAAGTCTGAGTATGTGATACATACGATATGGTGAGGCTGTGGGTGAGGTGCAAGCGATGTTCCTTGTACTACTATGTGGGTAATAGACGTATTCCTTTATTTTCTCTGGCCAGTAGAATAGTGATAACACACATGTCATGAATATCTGTTGCACTACATACTTTTGGAACTTATATTGTAAATTATTGCTTTTGAGCTTATATTGCACATGTAAGTGAGCTTGGGGTGGAAGATCCTTGAGGACCCCTTGTCTTACTGAGATTTCAGGTTCAGGGAACCCAGGGGTTGAGACTCCTAGTGGCAGGAGGCCAGAGCTTAGTTGATGCATGTTTTATGCTGATTTTGATGATATGCTGTTATGAGCTGATGCTGGATGCTGTTTACTGCTTTTATGTTTTTAGCTTCAAGTTATTATTATTGCTATTAAGACTTGTTGGGCATTGTTGCCTTATTTGGTGAGCATGGGGTTTGTCCATGCCACATAGACTTGGTTGATGTCTTATTTTATTTAAAGTTGTAATAATGTATAAGGATTATTGTGCAGGCTATATGTTGTAGTCCTGTGACATATATACTCACTTTATTTATATATATTGAGATATTTCAGTTAGTTGTCTTACAATTTACATACAGGCGATATTTTACGGTAAATGATTAAGTAATCAACTTGGTTAAGTATTAATGACGTCATAATTGAAAAGAAAAAGTTATTCTGCAAGTTTTAATTAAGTGTGTCTTAATACGATAGCATGTTAACAAACCGGATTAACACGGGGTGTTACACCCTAAAGATCAGGATTACCTGAACATCGTGTTCGAATGCTTCCTTAGGAGAAAAGAGATTCATGAGGGAAAACATAGTTGATATTTAAGGGAAAAATTGTTGCAACATAATTTGACATGGTTCATGAGAAGGAAAATGAAGAGATGCAGGAAATTGGAGAAAATATGGGAATGATTTGATTTGTTAGGTTAAACTCCCTATTATAGCCAAGGTTTTGTAACTGAAAAAAGGTTTTAATTACTAGTAATATTAAAATGATAAAAATAATTACTAATGGTAATCATGATTACTTTAGTTACCATTAATTCATATCTTAACATTTACATAAACTAAATAATAACATAAATAAACGCAAATATAACCTATAAATTCCCATTAAGGGAAATTAAAGTAATTTTGCCAAGTTATTATGAATGTTACAAATTAACATTACCATTATACTTAAACAATGACACACTAGTAACGGTTAGTAGAAACCAATGTCAACATGTAGATACATCAATGCATATTGCTATAACACCAGCTAACATGCCTAACATCATACATACATATTAGATTATACACCATTATTATTATTATTATTATTTAGGTTATTACAAATGAAAATTCATCTTTTCCTACAAATAGTACCAATGATCAGTCCAATGGAAATTGAGCCTAATCATACACGATTGAGCTAGGTATAAGTTTGAGAAATCTGATGTTGTAGCTTGCAAGCACAAGGAGTCTTAGTCTTTAAGCGGGATAATATCCTAGGTTGGAGATGATATGTCGCAAGTTGGACAATTTGACTAGAACCAAATTGGTTGGTACCTATAAGACACTCTGACGCTCAAGTCAGTATTTGAGTGAATAAGTATTGCTTATTGATAAACCTTTGGTTTACCATGTTTTTAGGCTAAATTATATGAGAAATATATAGTACATTGCATGGAATTCTAGGTTTTACAACATATAAACTATAAGTTAGGAAATTGAGCTAACATTGTGATTTTATTTACATTTTGAAGGTAAAACCACACCTATGGGTGCTAAGAAGTGATGAAGAAATTATGACAAAGAGTTGCAGCTCAATATGTACCAAAGGAAGCCAAATTAGTACAAGTCAAGGGCCAGAAGAGCACGCTCAAGCGCACAGAATGGACGCTCAAGCGCGTCCAGGCAGGAAAATCAGCCAAACTGAGCATTAAAACAGAATGCTCATACTGCTCTATATGAGATGAAACCGTTGAATTGGAGAGCCAATGGAAATGGATCGTCCCTGAATAAATGGGTCGGGTTCTCAACTCCATAGCCAACGGAAATGGAAATGAAACCGCTTTGTTTCTTTTTTCTTTATTTAAAAGAACCAAGAAATGGGTTGGTTGCAACATTATTTAGCCACAATTAGATATTTAAATGTGATAAAACGGCTTACTAAGGGCATATAATGCGACCTACGTAAAGTCACGTCTAGACCTGAAGGAGGAATCTTGTTGCGGAGCGTTGGAGCACTGAGGAACCAAGTCAACATCACACCAATGGAGGCTTGGGGTTCTCTTTTCTTTATTATTGCTTTTGGATTCAATACGCTAGGCTAGATTTTTATGTAGTTAGGGGTAGATGGAACCCAATTGAATTGTATGTTTTGAATTAAATTGTCTCCAAATTATTTTCTTTTTATAATTGAATAAATTTATATGTCTTTAATGCTTTCTATGAGTTTGCTCCTTATAGATTAATTTAGGGTAATTGTATGACAATAGGGATGTTGGTGCATGAACTCTGACTTGATAAATTTATCACAATCCTTGTGATCTAGGGATAGACATAAGGTAATTGTGCAATCTTGAATTCTTGTTCTTAATGCATGTTTTCTTGGGGAATATCCGGGGAACTAGGGTTCTTTTGAGATCACATAGATTTAGGGTAACAAGGAATTGAGCCTAATTAACTTAGAAAGAATTGATTGACATATTTAAAGAACGGATTCTTGACAGTTTAACTCATTGCATATAGAGGAAATTAGGGAAAGTCGAAACCCTAACTACGCTCGTTTGATAATTATACAACTCATCTTTTTAATTGTTTTTAATTCTAAATTTACATATTATTGCTTGTTTTTAATTTCAATTCTCTTCATCTTAAAACTCGATTGTCCAATTAAATCGTTGTTAGCGAACTAGTGTTTGAAAACCCAATCCTCGTGGGAACGATCTCGTACTCAGTATATTTTATTACTTTACGACTGGTGCACTTGCCGAGTCGCAACATTTATATGAGAAAGATGTTGGGCTTCCTCCTTCAATGCTAAGCCCTAGTCCATTACATATTTCCTCATAGCCCTGGGGCTGTGTCTCGATCTCCTACGTGCGAAATCTGAGGGACTAGTTCCTATGGAGATTCCCCTTGGTCTAATTCCACGCCTTATGACGAAAGGAGAGTCGGCATGGCGTAAAGTGAAGATTGAGGGAAATAGAGAAAAATTCCCTTCTGGGGTATTCCGAAGGTGTAATCTAGGCAACGAAAGAAAAAGGGGCCCGATACTTCAACTAGGTTTCCTAAAAATCCTATCCCTAAATTTCACCTCCTCTATATATATTCATTAGTGTGGGTGGAGGCTAGGTCAGAGCAAAGAGATTAGATATTTGACAGAAAATTGTTTGAGCAAAGCTTTATGCTTTGTATTTGAGAGATCTCTAGAGAGAGTTTGAGTGAAACATTTCTAGAGAGGTTTGATCATTACCATTGTTGGAGAGGTTGAGTTAACCACCAAATTGGTGAATTTGATTCTTTGTAACTTATTTTCATAGTGGATTCTTGATCTGGACTAGGTCCCGTGGGTTTTTACTTCTTCATTGGAGAAGATTTTCGCATGTTAAAATCTGTTTGTGTTCTTCTCTCTCTCTCTCTCTCCTATTTGCGTTTTTGATTTTTCGTTGTGCTGCCCGACCTGGTGAATTTCAGGCCGAGGTATTGCTGAGTCCGAGATCCAGGATCTTGTTGATTGACTTCCGCACAAAGGCTGCTTAGCCGAGCTTGAGGGAACCGAGTTCCCAACAAAAGAGATGAATATACATGGATCTTTGCCTTTATATTTATAGTGTGCAACACGACCTCCTTGTAGATTCAACTGTTTGATTTTCTATGATGGTTTTATTCATTTGTCTGCTAATTGGTTCATCCATGAGGTCTTCATAGCTCTCTTTGACATGCCCTATGGTGAGCTACATGGTTAAAACTTAACTGGAAGTTTGTCTACGTCATTCCGTCATTGGCTATGTAAGGTGGTGACCAGTTTTGAGTTACTCTAATAATTTCGTGGGATGTTTTTCCCGCACATCCTACACATATCTTACTAGTTAAGGATACTTTAAGCTTGATGTGCTTTTGCTTTAGTTTTGTGGTCTTCTAATAGTCTTTGGGGTCATATTAATTGTCCAGATCAAATATTAAATTAGTTATTTTTTTAATTTATATACAGCCTCTTATGAAAAAAAAATTACTCTTTTTCTGTTAGAGAATATAATATAAATCATTAAAAGGCCCTTACCTACCACCTTAAGGTTTTGAGTGAAATGGTTCTTTAATATGGTATCAGAGCTTGAGTGACTACAAGGTCACAAGTTCAAACCTCACAGCCCCCCACTTTCAGGTGGAATTAAGAAAAAAAAGCACAAAAAAGGTAAACCAAAAATTGGGCCTGTGCAATAATCCACACTTCAAGCCCAAAGGGCTCTTGTGTTAGGGGGTTTGTAGAGAATAATATAAAATCATTAAAAAGACCATCACCTAACACCTTAAGGTTTTGGGTTGAATTGGTTCTTTGACATGGTATCAGAGTTTGAATGACCACAAGGTCACGAGTTCGATCCTCACCGCCCCCCACTTTCAGGTGGAAATAAGAAAAGCACAAGGCATACCAAAAAATGGGCTTGTGCAGCACAAGTCAGACCGATAATGGACTTGTGCCATATCCACGCTTCAAGCCCAAAGGGCTCTTGCGTGAGGGAGTGTGTTAGAGAATATAATATAAATCATTAAAAAAGCCGTCACCTACTACCTTAAGGTTTTGGGTGAAATGATTCTTTAACTCTTTCACTTATTTTGATTTAAGAAATTTATAGAGAATAACACTAAAATTTTGTACATACAATAACATAATTTCAAAGTTTTTGGGAGCAAAGATAATAACCCTTGTAAAAGATAAAGGAAAAAAACAAAACACACACACACACAACTCTTAAATATATGCAAGAGAAATTGCTTGCTAATAATGAAGCAACATTTCTGCTTGCTGCTAAGAACGAGGCAAAATTGTTTAAAATGAAAAGAAAAACATATCAATGGGAGTGCGAATCATATTCTTAAAAGAAGAATATGTCACGAGGGGAG
The DNA here is from genome assembly GCA_032173675.1 of Gastrolobium villosum. Classification (NCBI taxonomy): domain Eukaryota; kingdom Viridiplantae; phylum Streptophyta; class Magnoliopsida; order Fabales; family Fabaceae; genus Gastrolobium; species Gastrolobium villosum. The sequence continues at coordinate 23,677 of JAVKPL010010567.1, read as the reverse complement.
ACGATAAATTGAGATATGATGTCAGACGTGATGCATTGCAGACATTGATATACGATATTATAGCGTGTGGGGCATAGAAGATGGATCTGATTTCTCATGTTATTTAGAGAACTTCAGATACCAATTCTCATTCCCCTCAGTACTACTCCCTTTTGGACATTTGCTTTCAAAAAAAAGATTGCTCCCTGCTTCTTTTCCTTTCCCTTTTGCCTTGTTTTCACACAATAGACACGTCTGCCTGTTCTATTATATTCTCTTTGTCTCTCTCTCTCTCTCACCCTTCTTCATACTAACTCACTCATAACCAATTCAAACCAAAACATTTCACTTTCCTATAATGGAAATTCATCAACAACCCATCAAATCTAGGTTCAATCGTATCTGTGTCTTCTGTGGCACCAGCCCAGGAAAGAACCCCAGCTACCAACTCGCTGCTATCCAACTCGGCAAACAATTGGTAATGTCAACACTTCTTATTCTCAATTCTTTTTCGGATAAAACCAGGTTTTTCTGTCTCCAATCGTTTTTTTTTTTTCAGATTATTATTAGAATACTTACAAACCATAATATATACAACTTATTTTGTCACTTGATTTTCTCTTTCAATCCAGTGCTTTTTATTTTCAACTATGTAACTTGGCTCAGCGGTAAGCTTGCTTGCTGTGGTGTGTCAGGTCGTGTGTTCGAATCAGTCTCTCTGCAAAAAGTATGAGAAAGACTGCCTAGAGTATTCTCTTCCCCATACACTCACGAAGTAGATATTTAAACTGGGTCGGCCTTTATGTACCAGATCAGAGTGCCCTCTTCTTCTCACTAAAATTTCCATGAGTTGGATTTGGGGCCGGAAGAATAGATGAGATAATTAAAATAATTCCTGTGCTTTATCCTAATAACTTAGGGTAGTTGATTCGTGACATATTATCACAGTTTTATGATATAGTTTTTTATAATTCAATTTACAGAAAAATATTTCTGCAGTTAATGCAGATAAGTTATCTGCATTTACTTCCAAAATGACGTTGTTTTGGGATTGAAAGATTAGAAAATTATAATTATAAAGATTATAATAATCCTAAAATAAATTAAAATTATAAAAATACCATAATTTTCGTCGCAAAATGACGTCGTATTGAACTTTCCACAAATAACAGTAACGGCAGACAAAACGAATCATTTTATTCATGTTTTTTCATCAAACATTTTAATTAACCAAATATGAATAGCTAATTAATTGAAGTGCTATATCAGTTTAATTAATTAGATTAACGTACTAAAAAATGAAAACTGAATGCAGGTAGAGAGGAACATCGATTTGGTTTATGGGGGAGGAAGCATTGGGTTGATGGGTTTAATCTCACAAGTTGTCTTTGATGGTGGACGCCACGTGTTAGGGTAACTCACCACTCTGTCCCACCCCTCTATATCTGTCTCTTTTTTTATTCGTGATGTTGATGAACCTTCCTATTGTTGCAGGGTCATTCCCAAGACTCTTATGCCAAGAGAGGTTTTTAGTGTTATTTAATAATAAAAAATATTATTATGCTATTGCAGTCATAAGTTTAATTAATTATATGTTCAATGAAATAAATAAAGTGGTGGAAATGTTAATTGAATGGATTCAGATCACGGGAGAGACTGTCGGAGAAGTCAAAGCTGTATCGGACATGCACCAACGCAAAGCCGAAATGGCTCGACAAGCTGATGCATTTATTGCGTTGCCAGGTTTTCTTTTATTATTATTATTATTCTTTTAAATTTTTGTGATCTTTCATTTTTTTTTATTTTTTATTTGGATAACTATGATCTTTCATTTGATAGTTCTTTCTTTTCCCACTTGTTAGATGAATTATTATTTTTGGATACACTTGTAAGATGAATTATGAACACACGTATGTATGATGGGATGGCAAAGATTCTGACCTTTTATGCGCTAAGAATTTTCACGTACAACCAATAAATCCCAAATGATACCACCTATTTTTGTTTTGAATCACAAATCTAAATCACGTGCTATCTTTTAACTAAAAGTTCTTTTTCTTTCATATTTCATGAAGACTGAAACAAGTGGCCCAGCTTCTCAATCATAGAGGAGCTTGGCTCTCTCATAAGTTTGGGGAGAAAAAACATTTTTTTTTATAAGGGAATAAAATCTCGAAAATTCAAAAAGTAAAAGGCTAAATTAATTGAATGATTGGAAAAAGCATATGCAAGCATACATTGTACTAAAGAAAAGAAAATCAATATGATTGAAAGAGTTAAATAGAGAAAGTTGAAGGTTGGTGACAAATGCTGACTTTTAACTAATATATAATAAATAAATTGGTTTGGCCTTGTCTTTATTTAAACTTCAAACGTCTCCTCTCCTTGTCATCTTATATTTATTTAAACACTTTAAAACTTATTATAGTAGTAAAATTTTGTAGTTCTTTTTTCATATTACTCTGAATATTTTAAGGTAATTTGTAATCCTTTCTTTTATATTATTTTAATGAAATTTATGTTGACGATTTACTTAAATTTTATATGCTTTATTATTTTTCTTTAAACATAAATATATATGCTAAAAAATATGTGTTATAAATTTAATTTAGATGTTCAACATTTATTTTAGCTCCCAAAAATTTACTCGAAGCTTTAAGAAATAAAACAACTATGACAATATCTCGGAACATACATTCATCTGTAACTTTCATTTTTTCTTCTTGAGTAAGAGCAAACAGCTTCCCAAGATAACTTCATCGGTAACTCTCAGCTGTTTGTTCCAATTAATAAGATCCTTGTAGTGGTTGAAAATCTTATGAAAACTCTATTAATGTACTAATTTGTTGGAAATCTATATTAATTCCTATAGGTGGATATGGCACCCTGGAAGAACTATTGGAAGTGATCACCTGGGCTCAACTTGGAATCCATGATAAACCCGTAAGATATCGAAGATTTTGGGTCTGTTTGATTTTTTTGTTCTTAAAACTGTTTTGTAAAATAGTTATGGAAACTGTTGTTTTCTATGTTTTTTTTCTTTTTGAAAGTTAAAAACCAAAACAGAAAATAAAAACAACTCAGCCATGTTCTCTAAATTTGATTCTAAAAATAAAAAAATAGTTATAATTTTCAAAATATTTTTTACAAAATAGATCTTATCAAATAAATTTTTTAATTATTTTGTTCTGAAAACTAAAAAACTATTTTCGAAAACAGAAATCACAAAAACTCCTTTGAAGTTTCTTTCTTATTCATTAGATATTAGTTTTTAAGAAAGTGCTTGAAAGCCCAAAACGGAAGTGTACCAAAACTGACTCATGAATAGTAAAAATACTCACATTACTGTTAGTTTGTATCAAAGAAACATTACTATTTTAGGCACACATCTGAGACCTACTAGTAATGTGACACGCACTATTGTACGTCCCTCTTATTTTTTTAGTTATCTAAATCAATAAACCCTTTTCTCTTCTTGTGATGGAAAAGTGTTCTATCATTTACATCACGTGAAAGATACAATCAATTAGTCTTGTGAAAAAAAAAATGTTTTAAATCAACTATTAATAAATAAAGGCATATATATATTATTAAGAAAAGTTCCAATTCGTTCATGAGGATAAAGAAAAGACACAATGAAGGTCTTAATCATTGAAAAGTGATAACAGTAAAAATGAATGATTAACGAGAAAAATGGGGAAATGAGAAAATGAGTTGGTTGCAGGTGGGGTTGTTGAACGTGGATGGCTACTATAACTCGTTGCTATCATTCATGGACAATGCTGTAGACGAAGGTTTCATAACACCAGCTGCCCGTCACATTATTGTGTCTGCCCAAACTGCCCAAGACCTCATGTGCAAGCTTGAGGTACATAATGCAACCCAATTTCCAATTTTCCACATGCTCTACCTTAAACTATATATTACTTTATTTGTAAATCATGGGTTCTTAATTTCCATTTCATTCAAATAGTTAATAACACACATATGGCGTTTAGAATATGTATGATAACGTGCCCAATTGGAGCAAAATGATCTAATTAATTAGTTGTTCTTTTATTATCTCCATGCTAATTTTACCAGGAATATGTCCCCAAACATTGTGGCGTGGCCCCGAAGCAAAGTTGGGAGATGGACCAATCAGACATTTCTCGTTGACCAAGTCGAATCTATATATTATTTTCTCTTCCCAGAAAATAGCTTTCTCAATTAATACAACTCGAGCCTTTTAGTTGACATTATGTATTTTCTAAAGTACAAACTAAATGTGCTTTAGATTCTGACATGTTTGATCAAAGATGTGGGATTACACCAGAAAATTTCTATACTCATCGGTGTTATAGTATCTATGCTATATAACACTATAAGATGGCCGAAGTGCGATCGATGATGAGTACCTTCAAAATAGTTATTTTAAACAATTATTGAGTTTATAGATCGATTAGCTCTTTAAATTTCTTCCTATTATTAAATACATAACTTGACACAAAAAGTTTACCGAAAAAAAAAAAAAAAAACTTGACACACAAAAATCTTGGGTCCAAGAACTTAGATATAATATTTTTTAATCTTTGTTCATAAATAAGTACATGCACTTATATTCATTTTTGCAGAAAGTTGAATGTTATCTTTCATCTTACACAATCACAATGAAAAAATAAAATAAAATTAACCCAACATCATTAATTTAAGTGATCATTAAGAGTTTATGGAAGTCCAATCTTGAAAATGGAAAAAATAATCTTAGAAAAATTGTCTCCTATATGAATCCGACAGAATTATACAATCATAATAAAAACAATATATAATTTTTTTTTTTTAAACATTTCAATAATCAAATGTTCTCATACATTGTCATACTATTTTACTTAGTTACTTAAGCCTATTACATTAAAATTATAAATTTATAAAGGGTTTTATAAGAATTATGTTATAGGAAAAGTAATTGTGTAATGTTATAGAGATTCATTTTGTGTGCCTTAATTTTTATTTTTATTTTTGTTTTAAAAAGTGTAGGCCCCACAAAATGTTGTGTGTGTAGAAAACTTTATTATTGTCATGTTAAAGGACAAAACAAAAACTCATTTATAAAATGTTAACAAAATTCATTAAAAAGGGGAGAAATATTGGAGCAATGCTACAACTATTTATCGTGATCATTAATTATTGGGAAAAAGATTTCTTATGTTGCATAAGAAATCCCTTCTCCTATCATTCTCATTTCGATGTCTGTGTCAATCACTTTTTTATTTTTTATTTTTTTCTTTAAGGTGGGCCCCACACCTTTCTCTCTCTGTAGGAAAACTTACATTTCTCATGCAATATGAGAAATTGCAAGCCCTTAATTATTTTATAAGTTGCAATAATAAATGGGTTTTATGTTTATTATGTTATAGGAAAAGTGATTGTGTAAATTATGTTAACAAAATTTTTTTTATTTTATTTTAAAATGGGAGAAATATTACGTGCAATGTACAAAAATTTATTGTATTATATTATTTTATAAAATGAAATAATAAATAGATGGGTTATTGAAACAGCTATCAAATAAAAGAGATTGATTTGGATAGGCAACGACGGTGACGCATTGAAATGTGCTAGAGACGCAATGTTGACAGGATGAATTCCCGTCGGCATTTATGAGTCGAGAATTTTTATCAGAACTTTCAATAAAATGAGTTGATTTTATTAAATTTTATAGTAATTAAATAAATTATCCTTATTATTTTAATCTACAGCCACTATCTTGCTTTTTAGTTTTCATTTTTTTTTCTTCTCTTTATTGCTAGTCAGATCAAATATACATTTCTTGGGTTTTATTCTAATCAACTAAAAAATTCCTTTTCACTTATTTATACGCACAGTTGTTGGTATTTTGTTATAAATCATTTTTATATGAATAATTGAGCAAAACATCTGATTATGACAGTACCCAGTGGACAATAGACAAGGTGCCACGTGTATGAGTAAAAAAAATAACTAAGAAAATATAATGAGCAAGTTCTATTCATGCACTAATACTTCTCATAAGAAATAAAAAATGACAAACAAGAAAGAATCAACATAATACCCGAGCTCTATGATGTATATCAGAGAAGAATAGAGTCAAAGAAATGGGAAAATAAAAAAATACAATTACTAGGTCAATCAAAGCTGAAATAAAATCTATAAGAGAATATCATTCATTGAAATATCTTTAAACCACCGTCAAGACAATGGTTGGTACTAATTACAACCTAAAATAAATATATTATTTTATTTTTAAAAATTAAATAGGTCAGCTTACAAGGCTTTAGGCCAAGCTTGACAAAATTGACCTACGGCCTATTTGTTAAAAAGAATTTCTTATAAACCTAAGCATATTCTACGTTTCAGCGTAGGCCGGGTTAGGCCAGGGTCAACGTAGGCCGGGCTGTAGATTAAGCCAGGCCAGCTGGTCCATTTACACCCCTAGACAGAGTAAGTAACAGGGAGAGTGAGTGGTCGGCTTTTTGACCATTATAGCTCTTATGTAATAATTAATTACCAAATAGAGCTTAATTATAAACTATTTCAAAATTTTAACCTCTCCTGAAAACATAACACCAATCTGCCCCTGTTTGACCAAGCCTACCCGGGTACCCCGGGTATATTTTGAAATTTTTTATATACCCGGGTAGGGAGAGGGGTACCCGGTATATTTCTTGAATCTGGGAAAATGTTTGAATTATTTACCCGGGTAGGGAGGGGTACCCGCGTAAATAATCCAGATTGAAAAACAAGCAGAGATGGTGCCCTGCCAACTGAAGAACAACAACTCCGAATTGAATTTTTGTTCTATAAGCTCCTATATATTTCGGGTACATGAATTGCAACACGTATAAAAGCATGGTAACAAAGATTACTAACGTGAGCCGGTGGCTTCCCAGAGCTGCATCTCGCTGTGCTCGTGGTATACTGAGGTGCGAATGATAACAAGAATGAGGTGATCCCCTTCTTTGACAACGTTATCCACCGTCCATTTTAGTGCTTTGATGCTGCATGGTGAGAAATCCACAGCCATCTCAATCTCCTATTTGCATTACCAGCCATTTCTCTCTACAACAACGATCAAACTATCTTATTCTTGAGACCTCTTTTTTGTTAAGTTGCTCTGTATAATAGGTCAGGTTTTGGTTTTGTTTTATTTTTAATGTTAGCGTTTCACGTGACATTGAGCTTTGATGACCGAAGACCGCAACTTCTGAGGCAGGCATTGAAGACAGCGACAATTGCGTACCCGGGTATATTTCTCTACCTACAATTGTTTTAAGAGTGTAAATTTTCAATCTGAATTTTATATATAAAGAAAATCAGAAAAGTAATTATAACCTATGTTTTTGAGTTTTGTGGACACAAACCGGGTCTTGAATCTGGGAAAATGTTTGAATTATTTACCGGGTAGGGAGGGGGTACCCGGGTAAATAATCCAGATTGAAAAACAAGCAGAGATGGTGCCATGCCAACTGAAGAACAACAACTCCAAATTGAAAATGTCAAACTCAAAGCTGAGGTTTGTGTCCACAAAACTCAAAAACATTGGTTATAATTATTTTTCTGATTTTCTTTATATATAAAATCCAGATTGAAAATTTACACTCTTAAAGCATTTGTAGGTAGAGAAATATATCTGGGTACGCAATTGTCGTTGTCTTCAATGCCTGCCTCAGAAGTTGCGGTCTTCGGTCATCAAAGCTCAATGTCACGTGAAACGTTAACATTAAAAATAAAACAAAACCAAAACCTGACCTATTATATAGAACAACTTAACAAAAAAGAGGTCTCAATAATAAGATAGTTTGATCGTTGTTGTAGAGAGAAATGGCTGATAATGCAAATAGGAGATTGGGCATGGCTGTGAATTTCTTACCATGCAGCATCAAAGCACTAAAATGGACGGTGGATAACGTTATCAAAGAAGGGGATCACCTCATTCTTGTTATCATTCGAACCTCAGAATACTACGAGCACGATGAGATGCAGCTCTGGGAAGCCACCGGCTCACGTTAGTAATCTTTGTTACCATGCTTTTATGTGTTGCAATTCATGTACCCGAAATATATATGAGCTTATAGGCAAAAATTCAATTTGGAGTTGTTGTTCTTCAGTTGGCATGGCACCATCCCTGCTCGTTTTTCAATCTGGATTATTTACCCGGGTAAATAATTTAAACATTTTCTCAGATTTAAGAAATATAACCGGGTACCCCCTCCCTATCTGGGTAGATAAAAAATTTCAAAATATACCCGGGTAGGAAAGGGGTATCTGGGTAGGCTTGGTCAAACAAGGACAGATTGATGTTATATTTTCTGGAGAGATTCAATTTTTGAAATAGTTTATAATCAAGGTCAATTTGATAATTAATTATTACATAAAAGCTATAATGGTAAAAAAAAAAAAAAAAAGCCGAGAGTGGCCCCATAAAAATGAATTTGCCCGAGAAACAAAATTCTAATTCAAATTATATAAAATAGTATATTTTTCGTACTTGCTCAACACTTAAAGAATTTCTTAATCATGATGAGCTACTTATGGTGACAGATGAAGGCATAGGGACAGTGACCCGGTGAGTGCTCACGTGGGGATGGCGTTTCGCTATAGAACTAGACTTGGATGCACTAATATAAATTTTTCTCTATTCTATAATTGGTGGCACTAATCGATTGGAACTAGGAACAAAGGGTCAAATGTAGAAAGCAGATAAAAATCATTAAAAAAAATACTTTTCCTCTGGCTTTCGAGCTTTGATTCATTGTCGTCCAAGTGTTTTTTTTTTTTTTTTCCTCCCTTCCTTTTTTGTTTTGGATAAGCATCATCATGCTTGATAAACTGTTCTGTGGAGATGGGAATTCACTAGTCTTTTTTGGAACTTTTTTAATGCTAGGGAGTATCGAATTCTATATTCTTTTTGGGACAGATATGTTTACAATTTTTTTTTGAATTTTTTTACAAATTACATTATTTTCTTTCGGGAGAACACAGTGTAACAAGTGTTCTATCGGGAGAACATAATGTAATTTATAAGAGTTTGTAAATAAAAAAGTTTGTAAATATAACCTGACTCATTCTTTTTTATTAAAAAGGGAAAAAAAATCTATCTTTATCCAAAAAAAATTTATAATTGTTTCTTAAATCCATTTTTTTTTCTTTTAACATGAATGTACCTTCAATTATTGCACCGAAATTTTTCTCCTTTTTTTTGTGTGAATCAGCCTTCAGTCTTTTCTTTTAATCATGGTCAAAAGATAAAAAGAGAAGCCAAAAGAAATAATATTATTATTATTATTAAGTATAGTTTAAGCTTGGATAATAGCGACTTTAATGATGCAATATAGAATTGATTGATGTCCCACCAAAAGTTTGTTTGCAATTGAATATATTGTGTAGCTTTTTCCTTTTGTTCACATTTGTTAATGAACTTTGATTCCATATGCTCCTCTTAATTTCACATCAATTTATAGTCAAAAAGATTGGTCGACCTTTGAATATGTGTGCAATGCGAGTTGTGAGAAATGAGACTAAACCGGTTATCGTTTTGGAAGTTTAGGCAATTTCATGAATGCATTGAAATTCAACAAGATGGGGTCTCCACACAAAACTTTAATTCATGCAACTTTGAAGAACAATTCTCGCTGAATGTTAACTTGAAAGTAAACATTCCCGTCTGAATCTCCGTTTATGCTTTTTGGTGACTCGGTTGGCTTTTTCTTACCCTCAACTTTAAGTCCCGTTGATCTTTTCTTCATGATGTTACCGTCGGCTTCCCACTGTTCCAAAGCTAATATTCATAATTTTTTTCTACTGAACCTTGTTGGGTCCATGTTTATGATGAATCTGGCCCAATTGTTTGGGCGCCCTAATCTCTTCATATAAGAGATATTTAATTTAGCAGCCGTTACAGAAAGTGAGAGGCACAAAGCCGAAGAGAGAGAAACACAAGACAAAAATTCTCAGAAGAAATTCAACACCATTACGAAAGAAAGAATAAAAGCCTATAGAGTAGGATTTCATATCTTACGAAGAGAAACACTTTTCTAAGAAACCTTGTGAATAAATCTATCCTTTTAGAGGGTTAAGTGTCTGTCGTTATTGAGCCATAGTGAATTTTGTGTAATCCCATTATTCATAGTGGAAGATTTCTGGACTTTGGTCCTATGCTTTTTACACTTCACATAGAAAAGGTTTTTTGTTAAGAGTGTTAGTCCCACATTGTGTGTGTCTCATTGTGTTAAGAGTGTTAGTCCCACATTGTGTGTGTCTCATTGTATTCTTCAATTGGTTTGCTATATAATAGAACCAATGTTGTGTAGTTTAACACAACAAGGATTACTATCAATTCCTCTTGTATCTTGATATTTAACATGGTATCAGAGCCTAACAAGAGGAATCTTAATCCGCTTAACTTAGTTCTCTTTTCCATAAATTCAATATGGTTATAGAGAGATATCAGCCTCCTTGAGGGATTCCCGTTGTTATTTCATTTTCGGGTTTTTCTTAGTATGCTCTGTGACTGCAGCTTAGACTGATCTGTCACATCAGAAAAGAATGATCCTTGGGAAGCTGTTGGGTTGACCGCCATTGATCGACCACCGTTGACTGCCGTCTCCGTTGACTTTTTTGATGACTTTCTGGCGACTTTTCTGATGACCCACTAGCGTCTCCGACGACCCACCGCCGTCTCCGTCGACTTTTCTGATTATGTGAAGTTTTTTTTTTTTTTTTTTAATCTTCTTTCTTCCCAAGATGGACTATTTATTCTATTCATCGTCCTCTTGAGGGGGAGCACTTTCCATGTTGCTGATGGTCATTCCAGCACAGTTGTCTTTGCCGATGATAATTCCGGCACCGAAGTTCCTCTTGAGGGGGAGCACTTTCCATGTTGCTGATGGTCATTCCAGCACAGTTGTCTTTGCCGATGATAATTCCGGCTCCGAAGTTCCTCTTGAGGAGGAGCACTTTCCATGTTGCTGATGGTCATTCCAGCACAGTTGTCTTTGTCGATGATAATTTCGGCACCGAAGTTCCTCTTTAGGGGGAGCACCATCCATGTTGCTGATGGTCATTCCAGCACTGTTGTCTTTGCCGATGATAATTCCGGCATCTTCCATACCGTCGTCCATGTTGCTGATGGTCATTCCAGCACAGATGTCTTTGCCGATGATCATTCCGGCATCTTCCATGTTGATGTTCATTCCGACGCCATTTTTAGCACATTGTTGATTTTTGGTTTCTCATATAGGAGATTTATGTTGATGTTATGTTACTTGGTCATTTCATTTTGTTGATGTAGCACTGTTGCTTTTGGTTCCTAATAGGAGTATTATTTATGTATCAAGCTTGTAGCATATGATCTATATGCTACAGCTTGAGGGGGAGTGTTAAGAGTGTTAGTCCCACATTGTGTGTGTCTCATTGTGTTAAGAGTGTTAGTCCCACATTGTGTGTGTCTCATTGTATTCTTCAATTGGTTTGCTATATAATAGAACCAATGTTGTGTAGTTTAACACAACAAGGATTACTATCAATTCCTCTTGTATCTTGATATTTAACATTTTTCATGTTAAAAGTTTGGTATTCTTTGCTTCCCTTATCTCTGTTTTCTTTGTTGTTTACTGTTTTTGTTCACTAACGTTTCTTAGGCCAGGTTAGCGAGGGTCGAACTATTTGATAACGAGAGGCCTGGCTCCACGACACAACAATGGTATCAGTGCCAATGGTGGATTGACTTGTGGTGATCCAAGTATTTGAAAATGTGGGAAGACAAGATCTTGATGAATGTAGTCAAGCCTTGATGGAAGAGCCAATGTCTTGATGAAAAGTCAAGCATTGATGAACCCCATGAATACTCAAAAAAGCTTCATCTTGAGGGGGAAATAATGTAAACTTACGACTTACACTCGAGGGGGAGATATTGAGGAATCCAAGTGTGAGTGAGTGAAATATCACATTAGTTAAGAACGGACTAAGTGAGCATCATATAAGTGGAAGGACTCATGCACTAATGTCTTAAAGTTTTAGATTGAGTTGTGGTGTCTAAACCCACTTAATGTCATTGTTCACTTAACCCATGAGCTCCTCCTATTGACCCAACAAGTGATATCAGAGCTCTTAGATCAAGGGCTTTATGAGGTCAGAGATAGAGGGTTGCATAATGCATGATGGTGATATATTCAAACTCACCGCAGAGAATTACTCTTAATAGAAACCCATTATGGAGGGCCATCTTTATTGCAATGATCTGTATGAACCCATTTTGGGTTCAGACAAGGCAAAAGGGAAGAATGATAAATAGTGGCATCTCCTCAATCGAAAGGCGGTCGCTATGATCCGCAAGTACATTAACAAGAGCTTATTCGAGCACGTGTTGACTCACACAAGTGTTCATGAGTTGTGGACAAAGCTTAAGTTCCTGATTCAGGAGAAGACACCACGCAACAAAGCACGCCTGGTGCGTTGATTGGTAAAGTTAAACTATAAGGAAGAAGATACCATGATTGAGCATCTGAACACATACAAGGGGCTCGTTATTCAACTGGCGAAGATTGACATGAAGATTGATGACGAGTAACAGGATTTTTTGCTTCAGCTCGTTGCTTAAAAGCTGTGATACTATGATGGCGATGCTCAACAACTCAGCCTTATAAGAGATCTGATGACCATGGACTCGATTGCAGACAGTCTGTTGAACGAAGGGGCTAGGAGGAAAAAATGGGGAATAACCCATCAATATGAAGCGAATATCATCAAAAATCATGGAAGAATGGTTTACCGAGGTAGAATTAAAAGCTAAGGTCAAGACAAATCTAGAGGTCAATCAAATCTGAGGTCGAGCTTCACATACTTCTACTGTATAAAGTTCAGTCATTGGAAATTTGAATGCCGAAATTTAAAGAAATATCGGAGGACGGACAATGTCAAGCCGAACATGATAGATTTGAGGAAGAAAGAAGAGCAGAGCACCATGGTCGTAGCAACCAATGTTGAGGTCAATGTCTTCTCGATTGGTGAAGAAAATAATCTAAATGTAGCAAGATTACGAGAGTTGAAGAAGTCACTATGATGATCGATAGGTAGCAGATTGGTTCTGAAGGAGGCCAGACATGTTCCTAACATGCAATTCAACCTTATCTCGGCAGGTAAGCTCAATGAAGCTAGGCTGTAAACTACTTTAGTGCAGGGAGATGGAAACTTGCTAGAGATAGCTTAATGGTAGCTTAAGTTAAGAAAGAATGATCTCCCTATGTCATGCAAGGGAAACTCGGGAATGGAGAGACAAATGTTATTCAAGATGAATCAAGTTTGGAGTTTTGGCACAAGAGACTCGGACACATGAGTGAGAAGGATATGAAAATTATCGCCAAGAATAAACTATTGCCGAACTTGAAAGCTCAACTCTTGGAGAAATGCACACAATATTTAGCCGATAAGCAATGTTAAGTTTCATTCAAGAAACTAGACTAGCCTAAATGAAAGAGGTGTGTTCTTGATTTTATTCATATTGACATGTGTTCTATGTCAGAAAAATCTCTAGGTGGTGTGTATTAATTTATCATGTTTACTGATGACCATGCTTGAAGAGTGTGCATTTCCTTATTGAATACAAGAGACCAGTGCTCCAAGCATTCAGGCAGTCCTATGCAAGGGTTGAGAGGGAGACCGACAGGAATTTAAAGGTCGTCTGAGCTGACAATAGCGGGGAATACCAAGGTCCATTCTAGATGTACTATAGGGCAGCAGGTGTAAAGCTGGAAAAGATACCTTAGTTGAATGGTGTTACTGAAAGGATGAAGTATACCATTGAAGAGTGTAACACCCCGTATGCATCCGGATTGTTATCATATCACGGTATTAAGCACAACTCAATTTAAATGCGGAAGCTAAAATAATTCAAGTTATTAGGCATGCAAGATTACATTTTCCTTATTAACATGACAAAATAACAATTCATCTATATCCTTACGTAATTGCAAAACCACAAAAATAAATCCTGAAATGCCTCAATATCAAAATAAATACTAAGTTATGAAGCTACATCGTGTAGTCATGACCAACGTCCATATCTCATGGTGTAAACAAAACATACATGTCCAACCAAATAACAATATCGAATAAGGCACGGACAACCCCCATGCTCACAAAAAACATAACATAAGCATAATAGTCATATCTCAGGTACAATAATCATGTCTGAATGATATAAATAAAGTATGCATATAAATCAACTCTGCTCCGGCATCTTGCCTCGAAAAACATCATCTCATGGATGTCTACACCTGAAAATATGCCCCACAAGGGGTGAGATCTTTAAAAAGAAATCTTAGTAAGCAAAGGTTTTCGAAGAGTTCCTTCGCCCCAAGCTCACTTCGGTATAACAGTTCAAATATAACAGTTCAACAATAATAGCATAATCATATGATGCAGCAACATATATATCATGTATGTGTGCTAACAAGTCTACTGGCCAGAGAACAGAATGATTTACACACATTTGCTACATACATAAGAAGTATAAGGCTCTTGCCTTATACCCACACTCAGGGAATACAGTCTTGTGCAGCTCCACTCTACACTCATGTATTAGCCATCTTGTGTGTAATACACCACATAACATACATATATAAGAGTGCATCATTTCATCATCTCAAATAATAGATAAGCACATATACCATATAAAACTACCATCCCCCTCTTGGAGTATGGTGGAACAAATGTGGATTAACCCTTAGAACACAAAACTTACCTGTCAAGTAGTATACTCAAGCTTAAATCCAAACAGCAAGTCACAAAATAGCAAGCATCACATGTATTTTTATAACATAAATATCATCAATACTCCTTCTCTATAATGTAAAGTCAAAAGGAATACGTTTTCTTTTTCATTTTCGCTTACTGCAGGCTTTCCTCAAAGCCTTAAGCATTAAACCGTGTTTTCTCTTTTAAAAACTTTAATTGTAACTCTTTACCGAAAACTCTAAGATTTTAATATGTTAAACTAGACATCTCCATCTTTACAACGACATATTATATGCCTCAATCGGAGTTGTATAACTCTGCTTATGTTTTACGCAAAGTGACTGCTCCAAAAGGAATTTCCAGCAACCAAAATGGGACTTCAAATTGACACTTAGATCAAACCACTTATCCAGTGGCTATAAAATTTTACAGAGTTGTATCCCTATGTGTTATCTTCTCATAAGTCCAAACTGTGGAACCAATGCACTCAACGAAAAGAACATAAAGGTTCAACGATTTTGATGATAACAAACAAGCATGGAAAGAAAGTCTCATCGTGCAACCATCAAAAAGAAGTCCAAACAAGATCAAGACTCAAGCTTCAAGAGAAGTCTCTAAGTCTAAACTCAAAATAATATATAGGACTTAGGATTATTTGTAAGTTGATTCATTACATGAACAAAGCTCAAAGTATTTTTAAAATACATGCATTAAATCATCGATCAACATTGAAATACATTTCTAAACATGAAAATATATTTTCAATATTCATAAACTGTTTAAATAATATTTGAAACTGTTTTAAATCAAGAGAAAACCATGTGAGGGTGAAATCCAACCTGTTGACAGGTTGGTAATCGATTACCAAACCATGGTAATCGATTACCCTTCATGGTAGTCGATTACTCAATCAATGGTAATCGATTACCCACTGTACAGAGACAAAAATAACGGCTATAAAACGGCTAGTTTGCGAAAATGGATAGGAAATAGGCCTTGGGGGGCCTCTATAAATACAGGCTACTGTTCCCATTGATGGGACACACTTCTTGACCATTATTGCTCATTAATTCTCATACTATTTGCATTATTCTTGTCTTCTTATCATGAAATCTCTTTGAACTTTATTCTTGTGAGAGTGTCATATATCGTTGTTCTTCAACTTGTATTATTTGTACTTTGAGAGTACTTAGCCATTGTTAAACACCTTCATCTGATTTATTGAGTAGTTAGGGGAGTGAACCCTATACACTTGAAAGGTCACCAAATTCCTAAGAAAATTTGGAGTGAAAAGTTGTCAGGCATCAAGAGCCCGAAGTCTTGAAAAGTTGTAGTGGTTTGTCAAGCACCCTCAAGCTTGATAGTTAGTGAAAAGAATTGATCAAGCGGCTTCAGTCTGGACGTAGGTCACAGTGGTGGTGACCGAACCAGGATACATCTAGTTTGCAATTTCTCTAACCATGATCTCTTTATTTACGTATTGAAATTGCCTCTTTAGATTATCTTTGTATACTAGCTTGATTACTTTGCTATTCTTTTTCTTGCTCCTACGCTTAAATTATTTCTGATTAAATCGCTTTATTGAAGAAATAGTCTTTAAATCATCAAAGGAGGTACTTTGCGAAAAGATTTTGTAAAACTCAATTCACCCCCCTCTTGAGTATTGAAGCCACTTGTCCAACAAGTGGTATCAGAGCTTGAACTCTTGTGTAAAGAGCTTAACCGCTTCAAGAGAAGGGATGGCTTCTTTCAACCATGATATGCCCCTTGAGGGATCTTCTAGTACTAGACCTCCATTTTTCAATGGCGTCGATTATTCTTATTGGAAGAGTCGAATGAAAATATTTCTTCAATCTAATAATTTAAGAGTATGGAGTATAGTTGAAAAAGGGTATACACTACCTACTATGAAAAATGAGAAAGATGAAGATGTTCCTAAAGATATAGATGATTACACTGATGATGAAATTAAGAAAGGAAATTGGAATGCTAGAGCTCAAAACTTAATCACAAATGCCTTAGGTCGTGATGAATACTTTCGTGTTTCAAACTGTAAGAATGCTAAGGAAATGTGAGATATTCTTCAACTAACCCATGAAGGAACTAGTGATGTTAAATTTACAAAATTAAATGCACTCACTAGAGAATTTGAAATGTTTGAGATTCATGAAAATTAAAGTATTCAAAGTATGCAAAAAAGATTCACACACCTAGTCACTCATTTAAATGCTTTAGATAAATCTTTCACTAACCTTGAATTGATTTCTAAGGTGATGAGAAGTGTGCACAATAGAGAATGGCAACCCAAGTTGACGGCTATTACGGAATCAAAAGATCTGAAAACCATGGATCTTGCAACCTTGTTCGGCAAGCTTCAAGAATATGAAATGAAGTTAACCAGAATAAGCTTGAAGGAACAAGCCATCAAGAAAAGTAAGGGAATTGCCTTAAAAGCCTCAACATCAAGCAAGGAAAAAGATGAGGAAAAAGAAGATGGAGATTCCGAAAATGGTCTTGATGAAGATGAAATGAGTCTCTTCGTAAAGAAGTATGGAAAATTCTTTAAGAAGAATTTCACAAAGAAATCATCATTTCCTCCTAGAAGAAGATATAAAGATGAAGGATCTTCCCAACTCACCGTCACTTGCTTCGAATGTGGAAAAGTCAGTCACTACAAATCGAATTTTCCAAATGCTCAAAAGAAAGACAAAAATGTAAAGAAGCAAGGCAAGGATAGAAGGAACTTCAAAAGGCCTATCTAGCTTGGGATGACGAATTTAGTTCCTCCGATGATGACTCCAAGGAAGAAGCAAACCTATGCTTCAAGCAAGATGGAAGACCATCGGAGAAATCAAGTAAAGAAACCCAACATATATGTATAATGGCAAATGAGGACAAAAATGAATCCGAAACTGAGGTAAACTCATCTTGCTCTACTATTTCCCCTTCATATGATGAGTTGTCTGACATGTTTGAAGAAATGCATAATGAAACACTAAAACATTTTAAAACTCTTAGAGCATCAAGAAAAACTATTAGTTATTTGGAAAAACAAGTTGCATCTTTAGAAAATGAAATTAAAGAATTGAAGGATGAAAATGAAACTCTCAAATTACTTGATGCTAGCATTGGTTGCATCAAATGCCTATCTTCAAATGATCATGCATCTTCATCATCATGTACATCATGTAAAGATCTAAGCAATGAAATTGATGATTTAAATGGAATTCTAAGTAAGTTCACATGTGGAAGAGATAACTTAAATGTGTTGCTTGGTAAACAAAGATACATGTTTAACAAATCCGGTTTAGGCTTTGACACTAGCACACAAGAAAAATCATATAAAAACTTTTTCATTTCTCCATACTACATGACAAGTAGCCCATTCATTAAATGCTTTCATTGTGGTGGAAAAGGTCATAGTGCTTCCACATGTAAAGTTAGAAGGAATGGTATTATTGGGCAAAAGAAAGTATGGGTTCCTAAGGGAACTAAGCGCAAGACTAACACACAAGGACCCAACATGATGTGGTACCAAAGATTAAATCTTGACTTTGTGATGTAGGTTTGTTTGAAAGCTAAGAGCTCCAAGTGGTACTTGGATAGTGGGTGCTCAAGTCACATGACTGGAGATGTAACTAAATTTCAATCACTCACAAAGAAAGAGCATGGACATGTTTCCTATGGTGATAACAACAAAGGAAAGATACTCGGCATTGGAAAAGTTGGTAATTCCTTCTCTGTCTCTATAGAAAATATTTTACTCGTCGAGGGCCTTAGACATAACTTGCTTAGCATTAGTCAATTATGTGATAAAAATTATAGAGTTATTTTTGACTCAACCTCTTGTAAAATCGAAAGTATAATTGATGGGCAAGTTAAGTTTATTAGTCATAGAGTGGATAACATTTATATGATAGACTTAGATGGTATGCCTTCAAATGACGATAAATGTTTGATTAGTAAGGAAAATGACTATTGGTTATGGCATAGAAGAATAGCACACATTGGCATGGGTCAATTAAGTAAATTGATATCCTTAGACTTAGTGATTGGATTACCAAAGCTCAAATTTGAAAAAGATAAAGTTTGTGATGCTTGTCAAATGGGAAAACAAGTAAAGGCTTCTTTTAAATCAAAAAATATCGTTTCTACCACAAAGCCTTTACAAATTTTACATATGGATCTTTTCGGACCAACTAGAACTATGAGCTTTTGTGGCAATTACTATGCTTTGGTCATTGTGGATGATTATTCTCGCTATACTTGGACCTTATTCCTTACATATAAAAGCGATGCTTTTAAATCATTCAAGAGATTAGCCAAGATTATTCAAAATGAACAATCTTCAAATATTGTTTCAATTAGAACCGATCATGGTGGAGAATTTGAAAATCAAGATTTTGAACTCTTTTGTGAAGAAAATGGCATTGAACATAAATTTTCCGCTCCTAGGACTCCACAACAAAATGGAGTTGTAGAAAGGAAAAATCGTGTATTAGAAGAACTTGCTAGAACCATGTTAAATGAAAATGATCTTCCAAAATATTTTTGGGCGGAAGCCGTTGGCACCGCATGTTATGTTATGAACCGTGCTTTAATTAGACCTTTTTTGAAGAAAACTCCCTATGAACTTTACAGAGGGAGAAAACCCAATATTTCATACTTCATGTCTTTGGTTGCAAATGTTTTGTTTTAAATAATGGAAAAGAAAACCTTGGCAAATTTGACTCTAAAGCTGATGAACACATATTTCTAGGATATTCACTCACAAGTAGAGCTTATAGAATCTATAACAAAAGAACAATGGTCATTGAAGAGTCTATTCATGTAGTATTTAATGAAATTAACAATGCCTTGCCTAGAAAGGAACTTTGTGATGATGATATTATAGGAAGCATGGAAAACATAAACTTGAATGACAAAGAGGAAAATGAAAGGCAAAAAGAAAAGGAAGCAAACAATGAAGAAACACCTAGTCAACAAACCAATGATGGAAACAACCTACCACAAGATTGGAGAGTAGCAAGAGGACACCCCATTAATGCGGTAATCGGTGATATATCCAAAGGGGTAACTACTAGAAATTCAATTAGAAACATTTGTAATCACTTAGCTTTTGTTTCTCAAATTGAACCTAAGACCATAAATGAAGCAATTATTGATGAACATTGGTTCTTGGCAATGCAAGAAGAACTAAATCAATTTGAAAGAAATCAAGTTTGGGAACTTGTGCCAAAACCAAATGATTATCCAATAATTGGAACCAAATGGGTCTTTAGGAACAAGCTTGATGAAAATGGCATAATAACTAGAAACAAAGCTAGACTTGTTGCTAAAGGATATAATCAAGAGGAAGGAATTGATTATGATGAAACTTATGCTCCCGTTGCTAGATTAGAAGCTATTAGATTGTTACTTGCATTTGCATGTACAATGGATCTTAAACTTTCAAATGGATGTTAAAAGTGCCTTTTTAAATGGATATATTCAAGAAGAAGTATATGTTGATCAACCTCCCGGTTTTGAAGATCATGACTTACCTAACCATGTTTTTAAACTTAAAAAGGCCTTATATGGTTTGAAACAAGCTCCAAGAGCTTGGTATGAAAGATTGAGTAAATTTCTTTTAAAAAAAGATTTTTCAAGAGGAAAAGTGGATACAACTCTCTTTATAAAGAAGAAAAATGATCATCTATTATTTGCACAAATCTATGTTGATGACATTATATTAGGCGCCACTAATGTTCACATTTGTGAAGAGTTTGCCAACCTTATGCAAAGTGAATTTGAAATGTCCATGATGGGAGAGCTCAATTTCTTTCTTGGTCTCCAAATAAAACAACAAAAGAATGGAATATTCATCAACCAAGCCAAATATTGCAAGGAGTTACTCAAAAAATTTGGAATGGACAACTCCAAAGCTATTGATACTCCCATGAGTACATCTTGTTCTTTAGACAAGGATGAAGGAGGTAAATCCATAGAGATCACTAAATACCGAGGTATGATCGGCTCACTCCTTTACTTAACCGCAAGTAGGCCCGACATCATGTTTAGTGTATGCATGTGTGCTAGATTCCAAGCTAATGCTAAGGAATCACACTTAAGTGCCGTATAAAGGATTATGAGATATCTTGTAGGCACTTCACAAACGGGATTATGGTACCCTAAGGGTGCTTCGTGTGAGTTAATACGCTATTCTGATTCCGACTTTGCGGGTTGCAAATTGGATAGGAAAAGCACTAGTGGCACTTGCCACTTTCTTGGTTGCTTACTAGTTTCTTGGCATAGCAAGAAACAAAATAGTGTAGCATTGTCCACGGCCGAAGCGGAATATGTCGCGGCCGGCAGTTGTTGTGCACAAATCATATGGATGAAACAACAACTAAAGGACTTTGGAGTTGATCTTGATCACATCCCCATTAGAAGTGACAACACTAGTGCCATCAATATCACTAAAAATCCCATAATGCACTCTAGAACCAAACATATTGATATTAGGCATCATTTTATTCGAGATCATGTGCAAAACGATGATTGTATTTTAGAATTTGTAGAATCTTCAAAACAACTAGCCGATATTTTTACCAAACCTCTTCCAAGGGAAATGTTTTACAAAAGAGAAATCGGTTTGATTTGATCCATCATATTTGTGAACTCATGTGATTTTAACTCCTTGCTATGTCATTTCATACTATATATCATGCAGTAAAAATATCTTTTCTGTGTGTTTTGCATCTGGCTGGAAGTATCCAGATATGTACAAATGAATATCCGGATATCCAATATCCGGATACGTGAAATCCAATATCCGGATATCAAGTATCCTGATATCTTGACCCTATATCCGGATATCCCATATCCGGATATCGAGCTTCAAATATCCGGATATTTGTCGCGTTTGGCTTTTAAACAGAGGCCAGTGTTCTTGACCGTTCATTTCTCTCTCTCCCTCTTTCCCTTTTTCTCTCCCACCACCGCCACCGAACCCACCACCGTGCAACACCGTCTCCCTTTTGCCACCACCGCCGTCTCCCTCCTGCACCACTGACCCCACCATCGTGCCCCCCCTTTCCCTTTTCTCCACCGTGACCTTCCACCTTCCGCAAATCAGGTTCCCTGTTTCTTTTTTTTTTCTATTTCCTTTTTTTTGTGTGTTTGTTTTGTATTGATTGTCACTGTTTTGTCTTCTTTTCCCCACCGTGCACCAGCTCCGCTGCCATGGCCAACCATGAACGCCACTCAAAGAGGAGGAATGACGCCAATGCCTCTCCTTCAGTCCCCGCTGCTGCTGCCGACGTTGATCGTTCCGGCTTCGGGTATCTCTTGGAAGGCAATGCTGAAGAGGTTCGTACCTTCATTGACCGATTCTCCACGTGTCCTATCTTGGAGCCGAAGTACTTGGACACTGTCTTCTTGGCTGCTCAGGGGTTTGACATCTGCCAGCTTCTTGACTCCATCAACCTGCTCCAGTTTGCTGCATTACAGTGTTCCTACTCTGAGGTACTTGTTAGAGCATTCTACAAGAACCTAGAGTACTCTCATGGCATCTTACGATCCCGCGTAAAGGGGATCAACATTGCTATCACCGCCGATGATTGGAAGGAGCTGATTGATTACTCATTCCAGGCTGATGACGTAGTGACTGCTGATGACCCGCTCAGTTTTGACAGGATTCACTTCACAGACTTTCAGTCCTACGATCGTGCGACTTTTGTGCCCTCCACCCTCCGTCCTCGGACTGCACGGACCTCCTTGGTCCGACTCTCAGCTAAGAAGCTGAGTATCTCTGCTCGCATCCTGCTGTATGTGATATCTCACATCCTTCTCCCCAGGCATTCAAATCATGCCATTGTTCAGGAGAATGATTTCTTCGCAATGTGGGCCATTCGCAATCAGCTCCCCATTGACTGGAGCCACACCTTCTGCTGTCATATGTGAGACGCCTCATATGGTGCCTCTTCTCATCTGCATACCCTATGCTCATTCAGCGTATCATGGAGCTTAAGGGTGTGCCCATGGATGGCGAGGTAAAGAAGAAGCTCCTGCGGAGCCACACTTGCTTCAGAGAGAAGCTGCTGATTAAGATGAACATCATCTGTGTCAATGGTCAGTGGCAATGGGATGATGAGGCCTCCTATGGTCGTGCTCCAGGTGATGCTGTGGACGAGGATCTGCGTGCTCCGCAGGCTGCTGATAGGCCAGTAGATCCCCCATCTGCTGCTGCGACTCGACTTCCTCCTTAGCCTGCTCCACATGCTCCTTCTCGAGGCTACACTACCTACGACCTCATGCTTTATCTTCAGCAGCAAGAAGCTATTAACAGTGCTTTTCGTCAGGATGTCCCCGATCGTCTCTTTCGCATCGAGACCTCCCTTTGCCTTCATTCTCCTACCAGTGATGCCAGTGGCTCTCGAGTTGCTACAGAGGATGATGTCGATGCTTCGGATGAGGACACTTCCGGCGATGAGACCATGCCTTCCGCTTCTGACTCTGACGATGACTCTTTGTAACAGCCCGTGTTAACCCGGATTGTTAACATACTATCGTATTAAGCTACGCTTAATAAAAATGCGGAATAACTTTTTCTTTAATTCAATTATGACGTCATTAAACTTAACCAACTTGATTATTTAATCATTTTCATAAAAATACTGCCTGTATGTAAATTGCAAGACAACTAACTGAGTACCTCGTACATAAATATAATGTGAGTATCTAAAACCACAGGACTACAACACATAGCCTGGGTCAAAATCCTGATACTTTAATTACAACATAACTAAAAAGACGATAACACAATCATGTGGCATGGACAAACCCCATGCTCACCAAATAAGGCAACAATGCCCAATAACAGTCTCAACATAATAATATAAATAAAGCGGAAAACACAACAGTCAATCCAGCACGTCAGCATATCATATATCAGCTCAGCTCTGGC
>JAVKPL010010566.1:0-45759 GCA_032173675.1 Gastrolobium villosum | reverse complement strand
CCCTAAACCCTAAAACCCTAAAACCTAAAACCCTAAACCCTAAACCCTAAACCCTAAAAAACCCTAAACCCTAAACCCTAAACCCTAAACCCTAAACCCTAAACCCTAAACCCTAAACCCTAAACCCTAAACCCTAAACCCTAAACCCTAAACCCTAAACCCTAAACCCTAAACCCTAAACCCTAAACCCTAAACCCTAAACCCTAAACCCTAAACCCTAAACCCTAAACCCTAAACCCTAAACCCTAAACCCTAAACCCTAAACCCTAAACCCTAAACCCTAAACCCTAAACCCTAAACCCTAAACCCTAAACCCTAAACCCTAAACCCTAAACCCTAAACCCTAAACCCTAAACCCTAAACCCTAAACCCTAAACCCTAAACCCTAAACCCTAAACCCTAAACCCTAAACCCTAAACCCTAAACCCTAAACCCTAAACCCTAAACCCTAAACCCTAAACCCTAAACCCTAAACCCTAAACCCTAAACCCTAAACCCTAAACCCTAAACCCTAAACCCTAAACCCTAAACCCTAAACCCTAAACCCTAAACCCTAAACCCTAAACCCTAAACCCTAAACCCTAAACCCTAAACCCTAAACCCTAAACCCTAAACCCTAAAAACCCTAAACCCTAAACCCTAAACCCTAAACCCTAAAAACCCTAAACCCTAAACCCTAAACCCTAAACCCTAAAAACCCTAAACCCTAAACCCTAAACCCTAAACCCTAAACCCTAAACCCTAAACCCTAAACCCTAAACCCTAAACCCTAAACCCTAAACCCTAAACCCTAAACCCTAAACCCTAAACCCTAAACCCTAAACCCTAAACCCTAAACCCTAAACCCTAAACCCTAAACCCTAAACCCTAAACCCTAAACCCTAAACCCTAAACCCTAAACCCTAAACCCTAAACCCTAAACCCTAAACCCTAAACCCTAAACCCTAAACCCTAAACCCTAAACCCTAAACCCTAAACCCTAAACCCTAAACCCTAAACCCTAAACCCTAAACCCTAAACCCTAAACCCTAAACCCTAAACCCTAAACCCTAAACCCTAAACCCTAAACCCTAAACCCTAAACCCTAAACCCTAAACCCTAAACCCTAAACCCTAAACCCTAAACCCTAAACCCTAAACCCTAAACCCTAAACCCTAAACCCCTAAACCCTAAACCCTAAACCCTAAACCCTAAACCCTAAACCCTAAACCCTAAACCCTAAACCCTAAACCCTAAACCCTAAACCCTAAACCCTAAACCCTAAACCCTAAACCCTAAACCCTAAACCCTAAACCCTAAACCCTAAACCCTAAACCCTAAACCCTAAACCCTAAACCCTAAACCCTAAACCCTAAACCCTAAACCCTAAACCCTAAACCCTAAACCCTAAACTAAAACCCTAAACCCTAAACCCTAAACCCTAAACCCTAAACCCTAAACCCTAAACCCTAAACCCTAAACCCTAAACCCTAAACCCTAAACCCTAAACCCTAAACCCTAAACCCTAAACCCTAAACCCTAAACCCTAAACCCTAAACCCTAAACCCTAAACCCTAAACCCTAAAAAACCCTAAACCCTAAACCCTAAACCCTAAACCCTAAAACCCTAAAACCCTAAAACCCTAAAACCCTAAAACCCTAAAACCCTAAACCCTAAACCCTAAAACCCTAAAACCCTAAAACCCTAAAACCCTAAAACCCTAAACCCTAAACCCTAAACCCTAAACCCTAAACCCTAAAACCCTAAACCCTAAACCCTAAAACCCTAAACCCTAAACCCTAAACCCTAAACCCTAAACCCTAAACCCTAAAAACCCTAAAACCCTAAACCCTAAAAAACCCTAAACCCTAAACCCTAAACCCTAAACCCTAAACCCTAAACCCTAAACCCTAAACCCTAAACCCTAAACCCTAAACCCTAAACCCTAAACCCTAAACCCTAAACCCTAAACCCTAAACCCTAAACCCTAAACCCTAAACCCTAAAACCCTAAACCCTAAAACCCTAAACCCTAAACCCTAAACCCTAAACCCTAAACCCTAAACCCTAAACCCTAAACCCTAAAACCCTAAACCCTAAACCCTAAACCCTAAACCCTAAACCCTAAACCCTAAACCCTAAACCCTAAACCCTAAAACCCTAAAACCCTAAACCCTAAAACCCTAAACCCTAAAACCCTAAACCCTAAAACCCTAAACCCTAAACCCTAAACCCTAAACCCCTAAACCCTAAACCCTAAACCCTAAACCCTAAACCCTAAACCCTAAACCCTAAACCCTAAACCCTAAACCCTAAAACCCTAAACCCCAAACCCTAAAAACCCTAAAAACCCTAAACCCTAAACCCTAAACCCTAAACCCTAAACCCTAAAAACCCTAAAAACCCTAAACCCTAAACCCTAAACCCTAAACCCTAAAAACCCTAAACCCTAAACCCTAAAAACCCTAAACCCTAAAAACCCTAAACCCTAAACCCTAAAAACCCTAAACCCTAAACCCTAAACCCTAAACCCTAAAAACCCTAAACCCTAAAATCATCTCCCTGAAAGTGAGAGAGTGCCCACACACTTCCCGTTCCCCTTGAGTCATAGTCTGGAAGGTCTGCCACAGTCCAGCATCAAGGGATTTGTTCGTGCTGTGGCGCTGAGGTGAGCAGTTTGTGAAGAGGAATCACATAAGGGAAGATTCTACACGAGATCTGCGCACCAAGAGGTAATCGTGAAACGAGGATGATTCGGTAAGCATACCAATGTACTAGGTCCTAAATCGTACCGATGTGATGAGGAATGAAGAACACCGCTTTGATTACCTGGGATGAAGAAGCGAGCGTGACAATTCCTCACGTCCAGATCTCCTTCTCTAGCCTCACGATCTGCAGCAACGCACCACGAATAGTTGCAAAATCCGCTCTACGGTTGATCTTCCTGGCTATGACTCAAGGGGATTAGGGAGTTGTGTGGGCAACCGTTCAGATGATGAACATTGCCTCTCTGTTTCTGATTTCTGAAACCCTAGGAGGCACAAGTGGAGAATATGTTCCATATATACCTGCCCAATCCAACTAACCCTAATCTTCATGGGTTAGACTTGGTCTTTGGGCTCTCACTAAAGCCATTGGGCTTAGTGCAAAGGAGCATACATACCCAACAATCTCCCACTTGCTCTTTTGGACACAAACTTGAGTTTATAAACCCAAGACTATGTAGCCCATAAGCCATCATCATCTGATTATACAACCCATCCCTTGTCTCATGCTAGCCTGGGGATCTACCATTTGTCACTTATCAAGGCTCCTGATAATCTTTGATGGATTATCTAATTCGGCGCTACTCCACTAAAAGCCCGAAAACGTGTGGGCACTCTCTCACTTTTAGGGAGATGACCATCCATCAGCCCTCTGCAACCACCAAGTGGAAACCCTAGGGTGGTAACAAGAAGGTTGCTTTCTACTTCACGGGTTGTCTTTGTTGGTATGAAAAGTTGTTTCTTTTAAATTTAAATGATAGTAACTGCACTTTGCATAACGGTTTGTCTTTGAATAATGGTTCACATGCTTTTTGGTTGGAACTTGGAAGGTTGCTTCTTTTTCATAATGACATAGTTCGATTCCCAAGGTGCATTGGTACACATATTTTGTGTCGTGAATCCTCTGTATGTGAAAGGGAAAATAAAAAAAAAAATTGCATGAACTTAAGACCCGAATCGTGAACATATTATTGTAAGCAAGGAGTTGACCACTGAGGCAAGAATTATTTTTGTTAAGGGATTATAACATTCAAACAAGTTAATAGATATGAAGTCTGATTTATTCTTTGAAATATTGAAATATAGAAGGCATAAATGAAAATATAGAAGACATGAATAAAAACATGTAGCCTGCCATCAAAATCATTGAGTACCGACCTTTATGGAGTATAATTTTAAATCGATTGGCTATACTTATTTTTGACGTGGCCTTTGATGGTATATAGCCTTTTGGCAATCATCAACGCATATGGTCTTTTAATGACCATTACATATGTATATATGATACACGTAATGCATATATAGATAAAATGGCTTTATTCTAAAAGAATTGTTTCGTGAAAGACAACCATGATTTGTGATGAATCTGGATTGAAGGTTGATGGTCTTTCAATTATATTAAGTCTTTTGTGAAATGGCTTTATTTATTTATAAGCATGGTACCAAAAATTGATATATGACCTTTTGGTTTGATGTGCTTATTTTCATGCTGGTTCAATGAGAAATATAGTGAAATTTGATGTCATTTAATGGTATATAGTATGATAAATGAGAAATATTTATGATATGAATATTTTGTTATATTAATCATTATGTGGGAAATGTCATGCATTTATTGGCATTCAACTGTATATGGTATACTTAATGGATTTGATGGTATATGATGGTGTTTGATATCCATTAACTCGTGACTTATAAATGTGAAAGTTTTGACTTTATGATTTAGGCAAGTGATAATTATTGCTTAAAAATGCACTATGTGCTTTGATGGATATAAAAGTCTTATATCTAGTGAAATATTTGATACTATGTGAACTCAAAAGAGCTATGTTAGTAATGGCATGATCAAAGTCAATGTGATGACTTTAAATGTTGGCAATGACATGATAATTGTATATTATTTTATGTTTAAAATGAAGTTTATTATTTGGCATATGTGTTGTAGCCAAATACGAAAATTGAAGTTATAAGGAGCAATCAATGGGGAGAATATGATGGCCTCTTCGAGGAATTCTATATAGAGTCTGGTATTATACACCAGACAACAAATCCATATTCACTGTAATCAAGTGGGATTGTAGAAAGGAAAAATCGGACATTGAAAGAGATG
Organism: Gastrolobium villosum; assembly: GCA_032173675.1. Taxonomy (NCBI): domain Eukaryota; kingdom Viridiplantae; phylum Streptophyta; class Magnoliopsida; order Fabales; family Fabaceae; genus Gastrolobium; species Gastrolobium villosum. The sequence goes on along the minus strand of JAVKPL010010566.1, from coordinate 40,905 downwards.
ATGAATGCTATGTTAATTACGTCTGATTTACCACTGAATTTGTGATGGGAAGCTATTTTGACGGCTAATTATATTATTAATAGAATGCCTCACAAAAAAGACAAACAACATACTATACGATATATGGAAAGGAAAGAAGTCATCCCTGAAATACTTTAGAGTGTGGGGGTGCTTGGCTAAGGTTGCGGTTCCTAAACCTAAAAGGTTGAAAATCGGACCTAAAATGGTGGATTGTGTGTTCATCGGTTACGCACTTAATAGTAGTGCTTATCGGTTTCTAGTTTATAAACCTGATGTTTCAGATATACACGTTAATACGGTTATTGAGTCAATGGAAGTTACTTTCTTTGAAGACGTATTTCGTATAATAAAGTACATGAATCAAGTGGTAATAATGATAACCACATTGTGATACCTCAGGATGCTACAATTAATACTGATCCTGTAGAGGATGTAGAAGATAAACCTAGACGTAGCAAGAGGCAAAGGATAGCAACATCTTTTGGACCTGATTTTATGACATATTTGTTAGATAATGAGCCTCGGACGTATAAGGAAGCTATAACGTCCCCGGAAGGACCATAAGCCTTGGGAATTGGTAAACCTTCCTCCTGCAATAAGCCTTTAGGAAGTAAGTGGGTGTTCAAAAGAAAAATGAAAGAGAATGACACTATTGATAAATATAAAGCAAGGCTTGTGGTAAAAGGCTGCAGGCAATATGAAGGTCTAGACTATTTCGATATTTATTCACCTGTTACAAGGATCACATCCATTAGGATGTTGATCGCGATAGTTGCATTGAATGGATTAGAAATACATCAAATGGATCTTAAGACCTCCTTCTTAAACGGTGACCTAGAAGAAGAGATATATTTAGAACAACTTGAAGGTTTCGTTGTTCCAGGACAAGAACGGAAAGTTTGTCGCTTAATAAAATCCATTTACGGGTTAAAGCAAGCTCCAAAACAATGGCACGCGAAATTTGACAATGTTATGTTATCAAATGGATTTCGAATTAATGAACGAATGAATTTGAAAAATATGTCTATGTTCGAAATACTGAAAAAGGATTTGCCATTGTCTGTCTTTATGTAGACGACATGTTGATCATGGATAGTAATAATCAAATGACTAAAGCTACCAAACAATTACTTAAAAGTAAATTCAATATAAAAGATATGGGGATAGCAAATGTTATCCTAGGTATTAAAATCCATAGAACATATGCAGGATTGGCCTTATCACAGGCTCACTATATAGCTAAGGTTCTTGAGAAATTCAAAAGTTTGAATATAACCCCTGTGAGGAACTATGTAGATTGTGATCTTTGTTTATTAAAGAACACTGGTAAAGCTAAAGTACAAAAGCTATATGCTCAAGTGTTGGGAAGTCTGATGTATGTTATGAATTACACCAGACCTGATATTGCTTATTGTAAGAACCCGCAACGCTAATTAAGGTAATTAATGAATTAATTATGATAAATTAAGAAATGATTCTATAATTGACCTTAATAATTATTATTTAGCTTAAATAATTATAGTAAGTGAGTAAGAATTATGAAAGTCGCTTTTCGGAAGAAAAGTGCAGATACCGGTTCTGATACCCGGTATAAATGCGTACCGGAAAAGTATCCCGAAAAATTATAATAAGTGCATAATAATTACTAGAATAATATTTAGGACTTGTAAAACAAGTTTCAAGTCAAAATAATGAGAACTGATGCCAAAACTGATACTGGCTATGGAAAAGCGCGTACCGGAAAGGTGCTCCGAAAAATAAAATAAAAAAATGAAAAATCTTAGAAAAATGAGTAGGTTTAGATTCCAAATTTTGGGATCAAAATCTTTTGCGTAGCTATTAACATTAATACTACGCGTTAAGTGACAAATTGATTATATATTCATTAATTGGCTCAAAATCCTAGGTAACTAACTTATGCTACGTGGGTTTTTGGTGGAGGCTGAGCACATTTTCTGCTCCTTGCTCTTCCCCCTCCATTCCTTGAGCCAAGTTGCCATCTTTCTTGAATCTCTTCACCTTTCCTCCTTGTAAACTGATAAGACTGGTGATTAAATCAGAGTTTTAACACAGCAACACAAGGTATTTGGCCCAGAAACCTGGATTTTCTTATATATTGAATGAAAAGAAACAATTACAGTATTTGGATCTGTGTATAACAAGGAAAACTAAATGCTGAACAAAAGAACAAATCAACTTCTATCAAGTAACTTTATGGCTGGTTCAGTGTATTGTTAGAGACACTGATCTCTCCCAAACGAACTCCCAAATTCCCAGCCTGCATTTCCTTTATTTTCACCTGCTTAAATAACTGATTGCAGGGTACACCCCTCCACGTCATCTTTCCTCCACTACTAACCAATTACTCTAACCAACTTCTCACTAACAGAATTCCCTTCAATATTCTCCCTAACAGAATCCCCCTCAATACCCACACCTACATTATCCCTTCTCTCCTCTGAGTCAGCAGTGGGTTTTATTCCCCTGTGAAACTTTCTACTATACACCTTAAGAGGCATCTTATCAATACTCCCCCCCAAAACCTTCACCTTGTCCCCAAGGTGAAATTCTGGAAAAAGAATATCAAATTGAGCGGAATCCTCCCACGAATTTTCAAAAGATGGAAGGTGTAACCACTTAATTAAGACTTCAACACGACCCGTAGCATTCTTTCGCCATTGAAGGACCGCTTCCGGTTGAACGCTGAGTTCCCATTCCTCATTTAACACAGATGGAAGAGGCTGCACTGGAACATTAGGAGAGACAGCTTTTTTAAGGAGGGATACATGGAAAACGTTATGGACTTTACATTCTGTTGGCAAAAGTAATTTATAAGCCACGGCTCCAACTCGCTCCACAATCTCATAGGGCCCATAAAAACGGGGACTAAGTTTTTCATTTAGTTTCTTTGCCAACGACCTCAACCGATACGGTTGCAGCTTAAGATAAACCATGTCATGTACTTGGAACACCACATCGCGTCTGTGTTGGTCAGCCTGCTCTTTCATCCTACCCTGCGCAACCAAGAGATGCTGCTGCAACTCCTGTAAAATTAGATCACGGTCCTGCAACATGGCCGAGACTTCATCTACAGGAGAGAGTGCAAAGCTTGACCGAAATAAGGTAGGTGGTGCGCAGCCATATACTGCCTTGAAAGGACTGGTTCCGGTTGCTGTTTTGAAAGTGGTATTGTACCAAAATTCTGCCCAATGAAGCCATGATGACCATGTGTTTGGTTTAGGGGAACAAAAACACCGTAGATAATCTTCCAAGCATCGGTTCACCACCTCTGTCTGCCCATTCGATTGAGGATGGTAAGATGTGCTGTACTTCAACTTGGTCCCACTACAACGAAATAATTCAGACCAAAAAGAGCTAAGGAAAACTCTGTCTCTATCACTTACAATGGATGTGGGGAATCCATGTAACTTGACCACTTCTTTGATGAATAATAGAGCCACTACCTTAGCAGTGTACGGGTGCTTGAGGGGAATAAAATGGGCATATTTAGAAAGCCGATCCACCACCACAAAAATGGTGTCATAACCGTGAGCCTTTGGCAGACCTCCTATAAAATCCATGGACAAATCAGTCCATGTACTTGTAGGGATCGGCAGTGGCTGTAAAAGCCCAGCAGGAGATAATGTGGAGACCTTGTTTTGCTGACACACAGAGCAAGCGGCTACATACTCCTTAATTCTTTTGTTCAATCACCGGAATTGGGAATTTGTCAGGCACGATTAATTTGTTGAGTGCCCTATAGTCCACACACACCCGCCAACTGCCGTCCTTCTTCCTTACCAAGATCACTGGACTTGAATAGGGACTGATACTAGGTCTGATCATCCCTGCAAGCAGTAACTCAGAGACCAAAGATTCAATCAAGGATTTTTGATAGTAAGGGTACCTGTAAGGGCGAATATTAGGCACTCCACTCCCTGGTTTAAGCTCAATTGCATGATCTTGTCGTCTATGTGGTGGTAAGCCCTGAGGTTGTTGGAAGATGTCTTCAAATTCCAGTAACAGTAGAGATAACTCCTTCCAGGTAGTCGTTGCCAACCCGTCGCCTTCCTGAACCCATTGAGGTTCGATGATGCACCCCTGAGCTTTGTCCTTGAGAGTCTTCACCATAGATCGAACCGACGTCCATGCTCCAGTTCGAGAAAGGGATGGATCTCCCCGGAGAAGCGTGACGTTGCCCTCCGTTGTGAACTTCAACGTCAGCTTGGAAAAATCTGCTGTAATCTCCCCCAAACTTTTCAGCCATTCCATCCCCAAAATGACCTCAGCTCCCCCCAGATCGAAGACAAACAGATCGATCTTTGTCTCGAACTCTTGGATTTGCAAGCTAACTCGTCGGCACACACCATGGCTTCCTACCTTATGGCCATCCCCCAGCACGACTTTAAAGCTGTATGAATCTTCAATAGGTAAACATAACCTTTCAGCCACTTGACGACTAACGAAGTTGTGAGTCGCGCCACTGTCAACAAGCAACGCCACCCGCTCTCCGTTCAACGTTCCCCATAACCGCATACTTTGGTTTGAGGAAAGCCCTAGGACGCTGTAAACGGATAGCTGTAAAGTCTCCGTTTCGGTGGACGGTTCCTCTTCCGTGTGTACTTCGGCTTTAGCAGGAACCTCCAGATCTGCCACGTCATCATCCTCCTCCACGACCAGCAGCTGCAGTCGCGCGTTCCGGCAACGGTGGGTGCGATCCCACTTCTCACCACACTTGAAGCATAGCCCCAAGCGGCTACGTTCGTGGAGCTCCGTTTGGCTGAGTCTTCCTCCTCCTCGCACGCTATTACTCGCAGTGGACTCGAGTGTTCTAGAAGGTGCCTCAACTCCTACGTTATGAGGACGCGTGGAGTTTCCCTGACCAAAACGCTCGTCGTTTTGTCGTGAGACATTTAGGTTAAAGTGATTGGGCCCTTTTGACTGAGGCCCGTTATTATCCTTTGTGGGCTGGCTTGTGCGGCCCAACCCACCTCCCCTCCCAGACCACGCTGACATGAGCCCACCGTTGACCCAAGACGCGTTTCTTCTCTCCAAACTCATCGTCTTCCTCATCATGTCCGCCAACGACACAAAATGGGTTTGCATAAGTTCCGTTCGAAGACTCGCCTGGATGCCGTGCAGCCAGATCTCCTTCAGCATGGCTTCGTCAGCATAGTGGATGGGGCTGATTATTCTCTCAAATTCAGCCCTGAATGCTGCGACGCTACCAGTTTGTGACAAATTCATCAATTCCTGGTATGGACTTCCTGTCAACTCCAACTGGAAACGATCCATTATATCCACCCTAAAATCTTCCCAAGACGCGTTCGGGTTACTCCTCTCCCAAACGAAGAACCAATTTAGAGCAGATCCATCAAGAACCACCATGACCGCATCTACCTTCATCCGTTCGGGTATTTCATTAACCAGGAAATACCTCTCCACGCGGGTCACCCACGCGAACACATCATCACCAGCGAACCGAGGAAGCTCCAATCGCGGTTGACGCGGTGGTCCTCCACCAAACGCACCTGCAATTGGATTATTCCAGTCGGAATCAGTGGATTCATTGCTTCTCCGACGCGAACGACCACGACGGGGATTCCTTTGTAACAAGGTCACAATATCATCCAACCGACGGTCAGTTCGAATCTGACGTTCTTCAGCCTCCGTCTCGATTCTACGTAGACGCTCCTCAACAACCTCCAAGCGATTATCCATGTTACGAGTGAATACCATCCAAAGCACCCCAAGGATCGGAGTGCTCTGATACCAGTTGATAAGACTGGTGATTAAATCAGAGTTTTAACACAGCAACACAAGGTATTTGGCCCAGAAACCTGGATTTTCTTATATATTGAATGAAAAGAAACAATTACAGTATTTGGATCTGTGTATAACAAGGAAAACTAAATGCTGAACAAAAGAACAAATCAACTTCTATCAAGTAACTTTATGGCTGGTTCAGTGTATTGTTAGAGACACTGATCTCTCCCAAACGAACTCCCAAATTCCCAGCCTGCATTTCCTTTATTTTCACCTGCTTAAATAACTGATTGCAGGGTACACCCCTCCACGTCATCTTTCCTCCACTACTAACCAATTACTCTAACCAACTTCTCACTAACAGAATTCCCTTCAATATTCTCCCTAACAGAATCCCCCTCAATACCCACACCTACATTATCCCTTCTCTCCTCTGAGTCAGCAGTGGGTTTTATTCCCCTGTGAAACTTTCTACTATACACCTTAAGAGGCATCTTATCATAAACACTTGTAGGTGGCCTTGTGTGTATCACCCCGTTCTAGAACCGGTTTGTTAACATTGACTTATGATATTAAGCGCAGTTACAATCACATTGGTGCAATTAAAATCCGGTTAAATTTTTCTTTTAAAACGAGCCGAATTAAAATTATCCAATTGCGTGACCATAACCATAATACCTTGCGGAATAAAATATTTAAAGCTTAATACCATACTTTCATTTCATTTATTATGGTCTCCATTTATCTAATATAATATAGGATTTTTCATTATTTACGCGTGGGTTCAAACCGCGCTCAAATCGGAGCACCGTAGCCCAAGTTATGAGATTTTTACGAAATGGAATGCTGAATTCCCCAGGACCCCCACGCTCATAGTGTGGATCTCACGCTCATAGCGTGGGAAGTCAGAAAGGTTGACGCTTATAGCGTGAATCTCACGCTCAGAGCGTGGGCAGTCAGGAGCAAGCACCCAAAACAGGGCAGTTTGACCTACCTGTGGTGTTTTAACCATAACTTGAGTTATACTTATCCAAATTACACAATCTTGGCCTCTATGGAAAGCTAAGAAACATATCTACAACTTCCATCAAGACACAAGGGTCCAAATCTATCGTATAGGATACAAAAATTGGACAACAAAACAGGGTATCTTTGTTTTAAATTGGTTTTCCAACCTAAAGGTCTTCTTTCACCTAATTTACATCATATAATCCTTTCAATATATGAATTCTAGTCCCTCTAGATACTCATACACTAAGAGAAGCATGCATATCATTTCATCATATATACATATATCCAATAATTACCACATTACATCATGTTTATAAGTTTCAATTACAAATCATGGGACTTAGCTACAAAACACTATGATCAACTCCTTGGCTCCCATCAACAAAAGAGATACCAAAGGGGATGAGCATAGGCTAAGTCCAGCCAATTAAAACATAGCATGCATATGACAATTGTCTTTCATTTACAATCCTATACATAGGAACTACAAAATGGCATGCTTAATCACAATGATGAAACTCTTCATGTATCAACTACTTCAAATATGGCCACTTGCCATCAGAGGCTCCTGCAGCATCCTTTCCTGAAAGGGGGTCCCCAACAACACGGGGTGAGATATACGAATATATCCAGTAAACCAGGGGCCCTTGGAGCATCTCTCCACCCCATAGTTCAATAACAGTGTAATAGCAATGACAATAATAATGCAGCAAATACATATCCATGCAAGTGTACACAACATCTCCAGGAGAAATCCCTCGAGCTCTCGAGCTGTCCTAAGGATACTCAGATGCAAATAGTCCTACTGGCCAGCTAAACTACCAAGTATGATTTACGCATCGTCATGCAACATACCAACATAGGGAAACACCATCCTATGTCACACCAAAGCATGCAAATACGTATAACAAAGCATTACAATATTTCATTGCATTTATATACAACAACACACCATTACCCGTTCAGGGCTTGGTGGAACAATAAAGGGAATTACACCCAAGGTCCGAAGGCTTACCTCAATGCTTTCAACTTAACCTTTGTTCTTTACCAATCTTCTCACTACGATTATCAATCTCAAGGAGCTAACCGAGCTCCATAGCTTGCTCCAATGATTAGTTACTCACGGTTGGTCCAAATGCCTCAATCCTAAGCATCACATGGACAATACCAATAATCAACCAAACCAAACCATTGATTACAAAACAAGCCAAACCATAGTCAAATGCATAATTTTGTACTTTTCCAAACAAAATCATATGACTATATAAACTTATTTTCACCGATTAAATGTCATTCCTAGCATTTTTCTCAACATACTCAAGGCCTCAATCTACCTAGAACATAGCTCATTTACTCACATAACCATAAACCCTAACACTATTCATCATCTCCCCCAATCATGCATTTCTCATGAAAATAGAGTTCAAGGAGTAGAATTTTACCACCAATGGTTGCACAACCAAGGATTGGTTACTCCTTAAGCTTCCATGGAGGTAGAAACCAACAAATCTCACAATTCCTCCAATGGTCGAAACTTTGGAAGGAAATATCTCAAACCACAACGCTCCCCACCAAGACCCAAGCTAGGATTATGAATTAGGGAAAGATTTGGAGTGGTTTAGGCTTTTGAATCACTCAAAACCATCAAAGATTGCCTCACCTAGGGTTCACTCTTCTTTCTTTTCTCTTCTCCCTTCCTCTTCTTCTTTCTCTCTTCTTTTCTTCTTTCTTCTTTCTCTTTTCTTTCTGCGCACGAGGGTTGGGGAAATAAGGGTGCCCTAAGTGGCTTCCCACTTAACACAGGTTAAGTGGGTATTAGTTCATCTATCTATTCAATTCCATAAATTACCAAACTTTACCCAACAGTCTGGAATATTTTTCTAGGAATATTTCTACTTCCATTTTTATATTTCGGGCACTTTTGTCTACACCCATTTATACCCCTTAATTTTCAGAGAGTACACTTTTTACCTCAAAAGTGACCCCAATTAATTTTATAAGGGAATTTACTTATTTTTACTCACTAATACATGCTTAATTATCTAATCACATGTATTTTGCTAATTAATTATTTTGGGCTATTATATTGTGAGGGTGAGAGGTAGCATTTCCTTGGTGGTCCAGTTGCTGTGTGTGAGGGTGGTGGGCTGAGTTGGTGAGCTTGAGTGGCTTGAACCTTTGGCTTGGCATTGGTGGTGCCAAGGAGCCATCTTGTGGTGCAAGAACCCACCTTAAAGGTGCCATTTTCGTGCTCCTACTTGGTCTGAGTTTGAGGAGCTGTTGGTGAGCTCCAAGTGTCCTCATTCCCCTGTATTTGAGCTTTGGTAAGTTATACCAACCATGATCATAAGTTTAAATGCTTAAATATGGAACCTTGATGCATGTATTGAGCCAAGTTGATAACTTAAGGGTGGGGAAGGTTAAACACACATAGATATGCATGTTTAAGTTCCTATAATCGGTTAAAAGTTGGATCTTTGGAGTGGATATTCACGAAAATGCAGAAACTGCATTCTGTCGTGAGATATCCGGATATTTGTCGAACAGATATCCGGATATTTATATCCGGATATTCATATCCGGATATGTAGTCTGGATATCCGGATATGGTCAGTGAGATATCCAGATATTGCATATCCGGATATGCCCCTAGGAATATCCGGATATTCTGGGACTTCGAAGAACAGTAGCTGTGCTGTGTGAACAGTAGGCTATTGGGGGTTTGTGGACCCTATATTAAGGAAGTTAAACTTCTGTAATTAATGAACTAAGTCAGAATCACATGATTAAGGGCTTATGGCTTTGTTGAAAGCCTTAAGACGTAAAACGTAAAGGAAAGGCGTAATCTTTAAGTTGTATGCTTGTGATGCAAAATCAATGATATATTATTGGTTCATAACATATTGGGATACTGTTGTGTTTGGACTTGAGAGTGGTTGGACTCTTGGCTTGGATTGATTGCTTGCAAGGTAAGCTTTCGTGTACTCGGTTTAGCCATGTTGTGGTTAAACCATGTCCCATGGGGATGTGGTTTATGCATGTTGTGTTACATGCTTTTGATATTTGGAAATGCTGTTGAGCTGTTATATGCAATGTGCCTTTATGATATGCATGTGGTGTCCACCTTTACGGTAAGCCTGAGTATGTAGTACATACGATAAGGTGAAGCTGTGGGTGAGGTGCAACCGGTGTTCCTTGTACTCATGTGGGTTTAGACGTATTCCTACATTTCTCTGGCCAATAGATAGTATAAACACACATGACACGAATATCTGTTGCACTGCATTATTTTGGAACTAATATTGGAAATACTGCTTTTTGAACTTATATTGCACATGTAAGTAAGCTTGGGGTGGAAGATCCTTGAGGATCCCTTGTCTTACTGAGATTTCTTGTTTAGAGATCTCAACCCATGTTTGGGGACGTTTATTTCAGGTTCAGGTAATGTTGAGGGCTCAAATGGCAGGAGGTCAAAGCTGAGTTAGATATTACTGTGATGTGCTGACATGTTAGATGCTGGATGTTGACTGCTGTTATGTTTTCCGCTATTATTATTATGTTCAGACTATAGTTGGGCGTTGTGCCTTATTTGGTGAGCATGGGGTTTGTCCATGCCACATAGACTTGAGTATGCTTTCTGTTAGTTAAAGTTGTATTAATGTATCAGGATTTTGGTCCAGGATATGTGTTGTAGTCCTGTGACTTAGATACTCACTTATTATTTATATATGAGGTATTTCAGTTAGTTGTCTTGCAATTTACATACAGACATTATTTTATAAAATTGATTAAGTAATCAAGATGGATAAGGTTAATGACGTCATAATTGAATTAAAGAAAAAGTTGTTCCGCATTTTAATTAAGCGTGGCTTAATACGATAGCATGTTAACAAACCGGGTTAACACGGGCTGTTACACTTATGCTGTAAGTTTGTTAAGTCGTTTTACTAGTAATCCAAACGAAAATCATTGGAAAGTTATGGTAAGAGTTTTGGGATACTTGAAGTATACTCAAATTTTTGCTTTGAATTACGAGAAATACCCCGTAGTTATAGAAGAGTATTGTGATGCAAATTGGATCACCGGCTCTAACGACACTAGATCCACAAGTGGATATGTGTTCACCTTTGGTGCGGGTGTTGTGTCTTGGAAATCGTCCAAACAGACCTGCATTGCAAGTTCAACTATGGAAGCAGAATTTATTGCCTTAGATAAAGCTGGTGAAGAAGCCGAATGACTTCGTAACTTTATTGAGGATGTTCCTAATTGGCCAAAATCGGTACCAGCCGTATGCATACATTATGATAGCCAAGCAGCTATTGGAAGGGCCAAGAACGTCATGTATAATGGTAAGTCCAGACATATACGTCGTAGACATGATACCGTAAGACAACTACTCTCGAATGGAATTATTACAATTGACTATGTCAAGTCTAAAGAGAACATAGCGGATCTGTTAACCAAAGGGATTCATATAGAGTTGGTTGAAAATTTGTCAAAAGGAATGTTTTTAAGGCCTATCAATTGTTGAGCATTGCGGTACTCATTCCTAAGACAAGATAGTGTATTATGAGGGTAAGCATTTAGGTTTTTAATGATTTCTTAATCTGTTGTGTTCAGATGATGTATAGTGAGTCACATCACAAGAAATCACCTATGTGAGTGTGAAGTGAGGGCCACTTCTATGAGAACTTTTCAAAGGCCGATTCTCTAAAAACACTCGCAGAACCAGGAAGGTGTCCCATGGCCAAAATGGGCACAACAAAGGACCAACAATGCTAGAGAAGCAATTGTGTGACTCCTATTGTCTAGGTATACTCTAAAGGTTGACGGTTCAAGCCGACCTAGACCACCGATTGACTGAGTATATCCGATAGGTTTTCACTAGAGAAGGTTCAAAGGTAACTCCACCTATCTCGATGTAGTTGTTTCTCGTTGAGGAAATTACACTTGCATTTATATTCTTATGCATTTTTGCCACGATGATTTGACTTCTTATCCATGTGAGGGATTGTTGGAATTTATATATATATAGATATATATATAAATTGTGTAGACAATCTATTGGTTATGAATAAGAAGTTTGGTAGTGAAAGGGTGTGACTTTTCGTCGACAAACAGATGTATCTTTTCATCCTAAAGAATGTGTTGTTTCATCCGAACGGATGTGTTGTTTCATCCTAACGGACATGTTGTTTCATCCTAACGGACATGTTGTTTTATCCTAACGGACATGTTGTTTCATCCTAACGGATATGTTGTTTCATCCTTGAATGGATGCCTTTTCGTGTTGAACGAATGTGTCTTTTCGTGTCCAACGGATGTGTTATTTCCTCGTCGAATATGTGCCTTTTGAAACGTGACCGGTCAGTGTCTATAAATAGACACTAACACCTTCATAAAATGGATCCTAATTTTTCTGCACTTTAACTCTGCCGGAATTTTTCTCTTTCCGGTTTGCATATTCCAATTTATACTCCGGTGTAGTTTCCTCTGGCATTTTGTTGTGTTCGTTTGGGCTGTTGATTGGTAGTGCCGTCATTCTTTAGACGAAATCCATTCTATCTTGGGAGACAAGTGTCTATCAACCTTTAGCATCAGTGATGAGGCAAATTGTCTTAAGGAGACACATTCTGTGGGCTCGGATTTATTCCTCTGATTCTGCATACTTTATTCCTCTGATATTGTCATCTGTCTGTTTCATCATTCTATTTTAATTATCTGACAAGTAAGTCTGTTCTTTAATTATTATTTTTTAATTGCATAGTGATAATTCTGATAATCTACCTCCTCTGCTTTATACATGAGTTCAAATCTCTCAGTGATATAACATCACCCACTATCTTCAATAACACATTTAACTTGATGAAATGGATTTCTTTTCTATACATACAACAACTCAAAATATTAACAATTTAACTATGTTATTAGAAATCAAAAACAAAAAAAAAATGGCAAGGAAAGGGTAAAGAGCGGCTATGGTGAAGATATTATTATATTAAAAGTAAAAAAATATTACTTATTAAAAAATACTAATCAATTTTGGAGGCCAAACTTGCTAAAATCAGTTTGTAGTCGGATTTCATAAGTCTTTTAATAAATTCAAGTATGTATTTTTTTAAAAATGTGCCAAGATGAATCAGGTAAAAAACAAATCAAGTTGTGGGCCTATTACAAACCGTCTGGCCATTTTGACTACTCCCGGTCCAATATCTATCTTAAATAGACATGCATTCGATGTAATTTTCAAATCTATTGAAAGATTGAAAGCGCACAATTATATATCATTGTCTAGTGAGAACGAAAATTGCCAGCCGGTGACTGCAGAAGTTATTTGTATTAAGTTGTTCGATATGAACATATGGAATGGATGACAAAAATTATGAACTTTTTTACTTTAAATGCAATTATTTTAAGGAAAATGGTATATTTATTATTTATTTTTCTTAATGCATCTTATTACTAAATCTTAACCATTGATTTCTGTCAATCTAACGGTTATTATTTAGGGAAATTATACTCTTATGTTACATGAGATTCATCTCTCATGCTATACTCACATAAAAAGAGGTTCTTTTCTTTTTCTTCTTTTTACTTTTTTAAAAAAATTAGTGCACCCCACTTTATTTATCTCACAACATAAGATAACCTTTATCATGAGAGAAGTAAAACCCTATAATTTATTGTAAATTAATAAATAATTAATAAAGAGGAAAGTTATAGTTACAATCTTTTTTGCAATCTCTTATAACATATTTTATCACCGTTGATTTCTGCCAATCAACGGTTATCATTTTCTCAAATTAAATTCATTAATTAATTTTTAATTCATAATAAATGATAACCGTTAATTGACGGAAATCAATAATGATAAGATATGATTGTAAGAGGTTGTAAATAATAAAGGTTGTAACTATAATCTTTTTCTAATAAATATGACCCCATAAATTACAATAGTTGGATTGACGAAAATAAAAGGTTAAGAGTGATAATAATAAGTAGTAAGAAAAATAAGTAGTAAATATAATCTCTCCAATATTTTAAATATTTTTATTTCGCACTAGTTATAATTCAATTTAAGCATTTTTTTAATTAAAATTTTAACCATTAAAAAAATTAAAAATGCGATTTATTAAATGTTGAGGTAGAACCTATCAATGGTGAATCTGGACCTCTTTTTAAAATAAATAAATAAATAAATACAAAATCACGATCTTTTTTTAAAGAGAAAAGAAAAAAAGAAAATCCGAAGAATTGTATTTTGAACACAAGGGTGAAGGCGAGAAGTCGGAACCACCGGGAGAGGAAACGATTAACATCAAAGAATTACGCGGTTGCAGCAGTCAACGCCCGGGATTCCGTTGACGGAGAGAAAGAAAGTAATTACGCTTTAGTAAGAAGGATAACGCCATTTGATTTTGGCGTGTTTTTTTCCTCTTCCTCCCCTCGCAGATTAGTGAAAATATAATAATTCTAGGCGTTTTCTCATCGCAAAGATCAATAATCTGCGCTTTGAGATGGTGAAGGAAACCGAATACTATGATGTACTGGGTGTCAGTCCCACAGCATCGGAATCCGAGATTAAGAAGGCTTATTACATGAAGGTCATGTTTATCGATCCTTTGCTTGTCTCCCTTATTTATTTCTTGTCATATGCAAAAATGCAACGAATAAATTGATTATTTGACCAAGAATTGGTATTACGTAGAGCTACATAATTATTTTGCTTTGCAAGCTATCTTACACCTCGATAGATCCGCCTAATCCCGTTTATCCGTTCAAATAGACAGAAAATAGCAGATGCGTATGTCATACGGCTGGATCTGTCAATTCTGTTGGGTTCTGAGAGAGATTTCTACTCACGTTGAGTGCTTGCTCTCTGTAATACATTCTAGGTTGTATATAATGAAATTGAAATGCTTTTACAGCCGATGGCAGTTTAACTTTGGAAATCTGGAATATAACTTCCTAGTGCCTTCTTTTTTTTACTTTATTTAAGTTTTGGCATTTATCATCTACTACCAAATTGTAAACTATGATCAAGTACTGTCATAATGTTATTTATTTATCTTCTTTTGTCCTATGCTTGCAGGCACGACAAGTGCATCCGGATAAAAACCCAAATGACCCTCTTGCTGCACAAAATTTTCAGGCAAGAATACCATATTTTAGTTTAAACCTGCCATTCTTAATAACTTGTGATTTAACCTTTAATATGGTTTGAAATATGACTGAACCTTGAGCAAAGTAATGAGAAACATGTGTTTATATTGCTATATGCTTGCTGGCATGTGTAACTGAATTGTGAGAAGTAATTTCAGGTAGAGAATTCAAATTACTTGTGATTAATTAAGGACTTCCAGCTGTCATGAATCATATTGCCTTATGGCCTTTTTTCAATCTTTGTAATCATCATTAGCTTTCCTTGTCCTCCCTGCACCCTCATCTATCAGTTTTGGTGGTGACATTGTCCATGCCTTTAGTCGTACAAAGATGTCAACTCCGATTTTCTGCCAATTTTAAGGCCTAAAATTTTTTTTTATAGAAAGTTTGTAGTCCTAAAATTGAGTCCAGACCTGTTGTAAATGTTAACTCATGCAATTATTCAAAGATATAAATGTCCAAATCTTACACCTATAGTAAGTAAATCCCCACCCAACAAATTAACATCAACTTATTTTTCTTGGCAAGATGACCATTAAGTCAAAAACCATAATTCTTGAAATCATATTCATCTTAATGTGGCGTAACTTGCATTCTTGAACAAGTCAACCAAAAAGTTGAACTTTCTTGGGCTTCACCTATTGGCGTATATCATGTTGGATGTGATCATATACAACACGAAATGTTTTTTATGTTATTGAATTTTTATATTTTTCTATCATCTCCTATTGCCAATTTTCCCAGCATGTACATGTTGGTAGTATTCCTTCAACAAAATAGGTAATATCCTGAAGTGTTAATACCATTTTCCTAATCCCACTGTTGTCATTCTTATTATGAGTAGCTTGGATTATACCATTGTTAATCAACTTTTGTTGCCACTAGTAATTTCCTATGTGTTTTCCACTCTGGTTTCAGGTTTTGGGTGAGGCTTACCAAGTTCTGAGTGACCCAGCTCAAAGGCAAGCTTATGATGCTCATGGGAAATCAGGAATCTCGACGTTAGTTTTTTTTTTTTTTGCACTTCATAATATATTAATTAATAGTCGAACACCAAGGTTGATAGGTGTGGAACCTTTTAGTCATGTTAAGGGCTCCTAGAGTATTTTAGTACAGATGCATATCTCTTATGCTGATTTTTTTGTCCTTCTTCCGCTCTTTTCAGTGAAGCTATTATTGATCCTGCAGCAATCTTTGCCATGCTTTTTGGTAGTGAGCTTTTTGAGGAATACATAGGCCAGTTAGCCATGGCATCAATGGCATCAATGGACATTTTTACTGAAGGGGAACAATTTGATACTAAAAAGTTGCAAGAAAAAATGAGGGTATATCTTATAATCTTTCTCAACATCTGCATTCTCTTATGACTACTTTTATGTGATTACTGACATAATCATACTGCCACCGAAGAGGATATATATATATATAAAACTTTTTTTGCTTTTGTATTTTGTTTACTTTTTGGACTACACCTGTCACTTATTATAATAGGGGTTCTATGCATGGTGTAAATAACATCATGTCTTCAAAATAGTCATCACACCCACAAAAAATATACAATTGCCTAATTTGCCTCAACCAAATGAAACATTCTCTCTAAAGTTAACGCTTTTACGTGGATAACAGTTCTTAAGAGGATTAATACTCATCATCAGTTGCTACTAATGCATACACTTCATAAGGCGATTTCTCCCAGTGTTTCTATGGTTAAGGCTTTTGAGTCAACAGCAGTGCTTGGTGGGATTAACACTGTTAGAGAAAATTAAGAATGGGAATGACTTACCTATTGTGGTTAGTCTCCTTGCCTCTATATTGTACTGAGAAATAAAGACCAGCACAAGAAAGATAGGCCCAACCCGATAACACAAAATAATCTAATAACTATTCTCTATCACTCTCCTTCAAACTGTAGGATAGATGTTAATCATGCTAATGTTGTTACAAATTTGATCTATTATAAATTTTTTTAGTGCTTTGGTAAAGATGTGTGCAAGTTGTTGTCAATTTGATAAGAATGACCCAAGCAGGAGAGAGAAACACTAGTTTCAATAGAAGAAATTCGATATTGATATCAATGAAATGGAAACAGAACCTACACTGAAGATGGAAATGGAAAATAAAACGGATAAAAGGACAACAATGGCTTCCCAGAGTGTTCGAGGGACCCTGGACTCTCCCAAGCCTTACACCAAAATAACTCCCCGTTAAACTCGACTAGTGAGTGTGGGGTGGAAGTAATCCTTGTACGCAGCCTTGCCGTTGCATAATTGCAAAGAGGCTGTTTCTTGAATTCGAACCCATGACTTTTCAGTCATAAAGGAACAACTTTACCACTGTTCCCAAGCCTTACACAATTCTAAAAATACCACCCTACCTCTAAGTTTGAATTGTCTTATTCACTTTAATTTCTTACTCACTCACGAAGTGGGTATTTGAACTGGGTCGGCCCTTTTTTAGTATGAGCAGGGTCTATACTAGTGCCACCATTTCTGTTCTACACAAGAAGAGCACTTAACACACTCTGAACTAGACAGAAGCCACCTTATCATAATAGCAATAGAAACTTCAAAAATGAAATTCTGAACTAATTGCAGAATATTGGTCAAAACAAAGACAACACACTACAAGGGCTTCCAGGCTTGTTGGAGCTGCAGTATGTATTGAACCGATACTCAAGACAATTGTAAGCTTAAGTGGCTTTTGTAGTTCTCCAGGTAATCTATACGTTCATCCTTGTCATGCCAGTTGTCTGAGGGTGTAGGTTTTGGTTTGGTTAGGGTTTAGGCCTGAGTTCAAGTCTATTGGTTTTGGTTCAAGTTTGGGTACGGGTTTGGGTTAGGGTGTTGAATTAGTTTAGGGTTTTGGTTGTTTTGGGCTGCGATTGTATCCTAATTCAAATCAGCACGCCCTCGTCCCTAATGCTTCTACTTTTGCGGTTTGGATCCCTTACTTGCAGCAGCCGATGGGCTTTCCTCCTCCTCCGTTGGTGGCAGTGGAGACGCGATCTCCACCAGAGTCTACACCTTGGAAGACTAAAATCATTAGAGCACAGTCACTTGGAAATTGGAATAGTGTCCACATCACACTCTTCGTCCAACTCATCCATCATTGAAACTAGTTCAACATGCGTCCTCCAAGGCCATAACATCGTTGTCAGCCACTCCATAAGTAGATGAAACAAAAGAAGAAAAAAGAGGTGTCAATCAGGAAAAATCATCATCGCTTGTTATAGAAGGAGAGAACTTTGAAGGAGAAATGAGTGGTCTCAAAGAATTTTTCATCTACAAAAGCAAGATAGTGACAACTCCGGAAAATAACATTTGTAACCCTTTTGACTACAAAGTTTGCCTAGGAAAGTACACTTCATATAACAAGGATTCAACTTTGACACCTGAGAGATAACATCCTAGACAAAACAAGTACAAAAAAAAAAAGGGGAGGAAGAGCAAATAAGGATTGAGAAGAAAGGAGAAGACAACAAGGAATTTGACCATCTAGAATAGAAGATAGGTAATCAATTAAGTACCAGGCTATTAAAACTGTGTTGGGTCCAAAAGGCTTAGAGACTTTCTTTTGAAACAAAAGAGCACTAGCATGTAGCTGAGAGAGAGCGCATGAACAATTTCATGTAAGTGTCTTTTCTTTCTTTTAGTCACACCATTTTGTTGAGGAATGACAACATAACATCTTTCATAAATGTTACCATGTTCTTGCATAAATTTCTTAAAAGAAGTGGAAATATATTTTTTGGCATTATCAATTAAAATCTTGGGATAGCAACATGAAAATAGGTTTGAATTTCAGCATGAAACGTAATAAGTAACTCTTGATGACTTTTCATCAAATAAAGTCATGTAACATGAGAGTATTATTCAAGAAGTGTCATAACTTGATGACAACCAGTTAAGATTAAAGGCACAAGGCCCCCAAATATTTGAGTGAACAAGTGTAAATGGGGATTCAACCCTTTTTTTGACTCTAGGTGGATTAGTTACTCGATGATGTTTAGCAAACTCAAAAAGCTCACAATTCAAGACTATACGACTCTAAACTCGGAAACAACTTCAAAATCTTTAAGGGTAGATGTCCAAGACAATAATACCTCAATTATGTGCGTCAAAAGCTCTAAAGCAAATAGCCACCTCATTTTGCATCGATAGGTAGCTTAACAGGGTGGATGAAATGGCGCAGTGCATCTGGGTTTTTGTGTGACCGCAAAATCCCCCTTAAGTTAAAAAGAAGATTTTATAAAACGACAGTAAGACCTGCAATGCTATATGGAGCTGAATGCTGGCCAACACATAGGCAACATGAGCATAAAATGGGAGTAGCAGAGATGAGGATGTTACGGTGGATATGTGGTTATATGAGGATGAATAAGATAAGAAATGAAGATATTCGACGAAAGGTAGGAGTACTTCCGGTGGCTGAGAAGATGAGAGAACATAGATTGAGGTGGTTTGGGCACGTAATGAGAAGGCCCCTGGATGCTCCCGTAAGAACAGAAGTGTGTTACCAAGAGCTTAACACAAAAAGAGGTAGAGGTAGACCGAAACTTACTTGGGGGAAGGTAGTAAAACAAGATTTAATGGAGTGGGATATAGATTAACGGACGGTATGCCTTAGAACGGAATGGAGAAAAGCTATAAGCATGGTTGAGGGTTAGACCCGTTGTTATTCCTATGTTCCAGACGGTCCCTTTTAAGTCATTTTTCCCTTTATTTCCCCTTCTTCTTTTCCCTTTCTTTTTTACTTTTATATTTATATATATATATATTATTATTTTATTTATTTATTTATTTATTATTTTTTTTCAACCTTTCTATATCTTTCATTTGGGTTCATCTACCACCGACCCCAATTAATTTGGGATAAATGTGTTGTTGATATTGATGTCGATGTCGATGTTGATGTTGAGGTAGCTTAACAACTTGGTCATAAGTTTTTTTGGGCTCTTTGTAGAGTGCTGAACTTGTCTGCTTAATTTTGAATTATTTACTGATCAGAAAGGTTTTGGAGCATTGTTGTTAAAACGTCGTTCTAGCTCGTAGAAACGTCCGTTTTTACGTTTTTTAGGACAAAAACGTTCCAGAACGGTGGTAGAAACAATGTTGTTAAAACGTAGAGTCTACGTAGAAACGGTAGGGGTAATTAGAAACGTAAAATCTTAAAACGTAAACGAAACGTAAGAGTTTACTATTTACAAAAATAAATAAAAAAATCCAATATATATAAAATCAAAATACACCAATACATAAATCATCACAAATTTAAGTCCAAGAAAATAAGTGTTTTAGTATTTTAAAAACATTTTAATGCTTAATATTTTTATTTAATAATCTAGGAGATTATTAGAATGATGGACTTGAAAAAATTAGAATTGTTTATTTATTAGAATTATTTATTTAGTTAATATTTTTATCTATTTCACCTACAAACAAGTGAAGGATCTGAGTTCAAGTATTTGAGGTATTGGGAAACGGGTTCAAACCAAAGCCCAATTTTTTGGCATTTGACTCTTGAGCTCCCATTTTCTGAAGCAGCCAAACAATCAAATTTTCTTTTTACTTTTCCCGCACGAGAATTCATAGAAAGGCGTCATTCTATTTAATTCAATCTCAACTTTCCATCATTATTAAATCAACGATTGTCATTGAACACTCCCTACTCCTCCACACGCCACGTCATTGATCCGTGTGCTGCCACAACTGCAAACAAATGACAACCATCCATTCCCTTCTAAAGGGATAAATGGTTAAGATCATAATCTATTCATCTCCCTCATCGTTTTTCTACCTTCAAGCAAGCCTTTCCTCGATCCTCACAAGGAACCCATCTTCCATTTGCGAAATTATGAAGGTAATGAAATTTGGGCTCCACCCTTTCAGCCACTGCGGGCACCATCTTGAACCGCCTCAAACCGCCAGCCACCACTCTCTGCGTAGCACTTTTGAGTTGGGGGGAATCATCCCAAAATACCCTCTGTTTCTGGATTTTTTTTCTCCAGTGAGTCAACTCGGTACACTCGTCGAGTCAACCGAGTCAACTCGGCGTTTCAACCGTTTCAACCCCATTTCCGTTTCTACCACCGTTCTGGAACGTTTTTGTCCCAAAAAACGTAAAAACGGACGTTTCTATGAGCTGGAACGACGTTTTAACAACAATGGGTAGAAACGGAAATGGGGTTGAAACGCCGAGTTGACTCGGTAAACGCGGTTGACTCGACGAGTTTACCGAGTTGACTCACTGGAGAAAAAAAATCCAGAAACAGAGGGTATTTTGGGATGATTCCCCCCAACTCAAAAGTGCTACGCAGAGAGTGGTGGCTGGCGGTTTGAGGCGGTTCAAGATGGTGCCCGCAGTGGCAGAAAGGGTGGAGCCCAAACTTCATTACCTTCATAATTTCGCAAATGGAAGATGGGTTCCTTGTGAGGATCGAGGAAAGGTTTGCTTGAAGGTAGAAAAACGATGAGGGAGATGAATAGATTATGATCTTAACCATTTATCCCTTTAGAAGGGAATGGATGGTTGTCATTTGTTTGTAGTTGTGGCAGCACACGGATCAATGACGTGGCGTGTGGAGGAGTAGGGAGTGTTCAATGACAATCGTTGATTTAATAATGATGGAAAGTTGAGATTGAATTAAATAGAATGACGCCTTTCTATGAATTCTCGTGCGGGAAAAGTAAAAAGAAATTTTGATTGTTTGGCTGCTTCAGAAAATGGGAGCTCAAGAGTCAAATGCCAAAAAATTGGGCTTTGGTTTGAACCCGTTTCCCAAAACCTCAAATACTTGAACTCAGATCCTTCACTTGTTTGTAGGTGAAATAGATAAAAATATTAACTAAATAAATAATTCTAATAAATAAACAATTCTAATTTTTTCAAGCCCATCATTCTAATAATCTCCTTGATTATTAAATAAAAATATTAAGCATTAAAATGTTTTTAAAAAACTAAAACACTTATTTTCTTGGACTTAAATTTGTGATGATTTATGTATTGGTGTCATAGTTTTAAATAGCGGCCGACCCCAAAAACGGTATAGCGGGTAGCGGTAAAGCCGCTACTGTGAAGTCCATATAAATACTTATGATAAGTTGTACCACATATGTAAATGCTATAAGATAAGAAATCACCCAAAATAGGAGGAAATAAGTAATGAAAAGTGTGATAGTACACATTCAAAACAAGGATTAAAGGGAACATAAAGGAAGCAACATACTAGTTCATTGAAGGAAACTAAGTTAATAATATTCTAGGAACAAAAAGGATCCAAGTAGAGTCAAATACAAATTGCTCTATCAAAGTCAAGAAGGAAAAGAACTAATCAGAATCATCATCAAACATTTCTTCAAGGCCTTGTTCTTCTCCACCCTCACTTTCTTCACTAGTATTAAATTTGTAGATTTGTTCATCCTCATCTTCTATTTCTTCGTTATCACCTTCTTCAATTTGTTCAGCCCTTATTCCCCTAGAGCTTGATGGCATAGAGGCAGCTTCATTCCTGAATCTAGTATGCTGCGTAGTGTAAGTTATAGGCTCATTAGCACCAGTTACATTAGCAACATCTCCCCAATTCAATGTATCATCATAAAAAACGAACTCATTTTCTGCATCTTCACCCACTTCTCCCACCAACCATTCATTACTTTCATCAATGTCTTTTAGGACAATAGGATCAGCCAAATCACGGCTTTCAAAACGTTCTTTAAGAGCTTGATTGTACTTAATAAAGACTAAGTCTTGCAACCTTTGATGCTCAAGCCTACTTCTCTTCTTAGAATGAATCTAGTTTACAATTTCCAATAAAGAATATTAGTAAACTGCCATGATATGAAACTCTTCAAAAAAGATCATTAAACAAGTACTTACATGCTCAAAAGTACTCCAATTACGCTCACATCCTGATGAGCTACAAGTTAAGCCCGACACTCTAACAGCAAGGTTTCGCAAATTTGGAACATGTGCTCCATAAGACTTCCACCATTGAGCTGTAATGCAAATTGCAATTTGTTAACATTACCACTTGTCGAATAAAAGCTTAAAGTGATCAAATAAGTGTGCTTTTACTTACCAGGAGCAATTTTATTCCTTTGTCTTATTGCTGTATTCATACCAAAAAGGCCTTCTGCACTCCTATATTTTTCCAATTGTTCATGTATCTTGTCCACCTCTTCCTCATTTGCACTTAGCTTGTCAATGCATTTATATAGTCCAACTATCAATTCAGCATCATCATCAATATTTGGATTAGCATAAAAGTATTCGGGGTTTAGATAATGGCCTGTAGCATGTAATGGATGATGAAGTTGGCAGTCCCATCTTCTATCAATTATAGCAAAAACATCCCTATATTTGTCTTCATTTCCATTGAAAGATTTCTGAATTGCTTCCTTGGCCCTATCCATTGCTTCATATATATATATATATCCCATTGCGGGTCTTCTTTCATTATCAACAAGTCTAAGCACCCGCACAAGAGGCCCCATAACCTTTAAAGAATGAACAACATCATTCCAAAATGATGGCATAAGTACAGTGTCAGGACGCGTATGAGATAAGTAAATTAGTTTACCAACCAATCTCTGATATTGTTCTTTATCCACCTCATTCCCATCTTCAATACATAACTTGGTATTAGGTTCCACGGGTGTCTCAGCAGGCTTACACCCTAACATTCCTGTTTCGAACAAAAGGTCTAGAACATATTTCTTTTGTGTGAGAGTGATACCTATTTTGCTTCTAGCAACTTCCATATCAAGAAATATTTGAGAGTGCCAAGATCTTTTAGTTCAAATTGAGCTGCTAGATATTTCTTCAAGGAGTTCAATTCCTCAATATCATCACCTGTAAGAACTATATCATCTACATATACAATAAGAATAGCAATTTTACCATCCTTAGAGTGTTTGTGGAAGAGAGTATGATCAGTATGTGCTTGAATGAAGCCTCTTCTTTTGACAGCTTGTGTGAATTTGTCGAACCATTCTCTAGGAGACTGTTTCAACCCATATAGAGACTTTTTTAGTTTATACACTATACCATGTTAAGAACCTTGGGATACACCACCCCAAAAGCTAGCTCAAAGGGTGGGAGTGCCCAAGGCCTTATAAACTCCACATTAGTTGTTCATCCGACTAATGTGGGACTATATATCTCAACAAAATGCAGAACACTACTAGAAATGCACTGTTAGATATAAAACTATCATAAGCCTTCGTCCAAAAGCTTAAGCTGTTTAGCATAGCACAAAGGGCTTCGCTGGCAAAGCTTCTCAATGATTGAGGGGACTATGGCTCTACCAAAAGTTATAAAAAAAAAATTAATTTTTTTTGTATTCATATGACTTGAATTGTAAAAGTATATGTGTGTATATTGAATGAATGTATCAATTACAGTATAAGAGCTCTCTATATATAGAGACTAGGAGAAACTAATGGATTGAGTTTACACGATGTGGGACTATATACTGAACAACTATACGATGTGTGACTATATACAAAACAACTATTCCTTCCCCTCAAGCTGGAGCATAGATATTGTAAGCACCCAGTTTGCCACAAATATATTCAACCCGAGGTCCCCTAAGAGCTTTAGTGAAGACATCCGCGAGTTGATCACTGTAGTTGACAAATGCCGTCTTGATTTCTCCTGACTGAATCTTTTCTCGAATGAAGTAACAATCGATCTCTATATGTTTGGTTCTCTCATGAAATTCAGGATTAGAGGATATATGGAGTGCAACTTGATTGTCACATATGAGAGTCATGGGTTATTTCTGTTCACAAAGATGGAGCTCCCGAATCAACTGCTTCAACCAGATTAGCTCACAAGTAGCAACTCCCATTGCACGATATTCGGCCTCTGCACTAGATCGGGCAACAACAGTTTGTTTCTTACTTTTCCAAGAAATCAGGTTTCCTCCAAAGAAAACACAATAGCCCGAAGTAGAACGCCTATCCGAGGGTGATCCTGCCGAATCGGCATCTGAATAACCACAAATTTCTGTATTTCCCTGATCTGAATATAATAAACCTTTCCCTGGTGCTCCTTTGATGTAATGAAGGATCCTAACAGCAGCATCCCAATGAGAATCACACGGAGAATCAAGAAACTGACTAGCGACACTAACAACAAAAGCAATGTATGGTCTAGTTACAGTGAGATAATTGAGCTTCCCAATCAACCTTCGATAACGTCTAGGATCAGATAATGGCTCCCCCTTTCCGGGCAATAACTTGACATTGGGATCCATGGGTGTATCAACTGGTTTACATCCCAACATACCGGTTTTTTCTAGGATATCCAAGGCATATTTCCTTTGACAAATAGAAATGTCCTTTCTAGATTGCGCCACCTCAATTCCCAAGAAGTAACGCAGCTTCCCAAGATCCTTTGTTTGAAATTGACTGAATAAATGCTGTTTTAACTGACAAATTCCATCTTGATCACTTTCGGTGAGAATGATGTCATCAACATAGACTAACAAATAGATGCATTTATCAGGAGATGTAATCCTATAAAATACAGAATGGTCAACTTTACTCCGGATTAAGCCAAACGCCTGAAGAACAGAACTAAAGCGACTGAACCATGCCCGAGGAGACTGCTTGAGATCATATAAGGATTTGCGAAGACGACATACCTTCCCAGACTCCCCCTAAGAAACAAAACGAGGTGGTTGCTCTATGTAAACTTGTAACACCCCAAATTCTAACAATTTATAATAGCATAAATAAATTCAAAATTTTTTATAAATAACAGCGGAAGTTCAAAATAATCAAATTTGGGAAGTGTTACCGCCGCGCTTGTACTGTTGTCAAGCGCAAGGCTAACTTTATTACATTAAAACAAAACTAAAACTAAAGTTTAAATAAAGGAAATATGTATTATGCATTTATTTAAATCTCATAAACTAGCCAGAAAAGTCTGCTTTGTGATCTCACTGCCCACAGCTAGCCCCATCCTTTACAATCCGCTTCACTGAAAATCTGCTCCCCCGCATCCCAACAGGATCATTGCAGTCAAACAAACATAAAAGTCAGCAAAGCTGGTAATCCCAATCATAATACAATTAATGTAATTAATAACAAATTAAATCAAATATATATAATCAAATTTGATAAATCAATTCCACATTAATTAAATCAAATATCAATATAATATTTATCATATATATTCTTTTTTTTTTTTGGTACAGAAATATATTCTTAATCATAATCACATCAAATTATCAGCTTAAACATATATTCACATCGATCAAATTTCATTCATAATCTTTATTAAGTTTATTTAGTGGAGTAGTGGGAAGAGAGAACCATGGTAGACCCGGCCAAAAAATATGGGTTTGAAAAATGAAACCCTGCCAATTAAAAAAAAATAATTAAAATTCAAAAAATAAATTATATTTTATGAATTTTTCTAATATTATTTTATTTTATTTCACACTTCTCTATATTTTTTTAGTCACAAACAAATCACATTGGCCATAATCAGTTCACATCTTCCTAGTGTCCCGGATATCCTGCCAGACACCTCTTCCCAAAGTTGCTACTAGTATCCCGGGAAACCATGCCAGATACCACTTTGAGAAGAACGGATATTCTCTGTTCACATCGTATAAATATATCGGAGGCATAAAGCCCAAGGTTGTGTTCATCACTTTGGGAGGTACCATCCCAAAGCTATCTTCCCACTATTATTTATTACAATCACACACAATCAATTCAATCTTATCACAAATAGTTTTCATGATTTCACATCAATTCAATCAAGAGTGTAATTTCTAAATTCAACCTTTCGATAATATCATAATTTCCAAGTTCAATCTTTCAATAATATCATAATTTTAATATTCAACATCTATCATAGAAAAACCCAAATTCAATCATCATATCAAGAGTTTCCAAAGAAAAATTCAAATATTCACATCTAATAAATTTAATAGGAAATATAACTATAGTGCCCTAAGCATCGAGATTACATCAAAAATTCATATAAAGCTAACCCTTGACTCTATAGGGATTAGGATTACACCTACCAAATTTCACATAAAATATAATCTAAAAATACCTAGGGATTAGGATTACACATACCAAATTTCACATAAAATATAACCTAAAAATACCTAGGGATTAGGATTACACATACCAAATTTCACATAAAATATAACCTAAAAATACCTAGGGATTAGGATTACCTGGTCTCCGTTTTCGCTAACTTCTAAAGGGAAAATTTGGGGCAGAGAACCGATTGATAATCAGAAAAATATAAAAATTGAAAATAATTAAAATAAACTTTTTTTGGAGTGAGAAGAGAGAGAGAGAGTAGAGGAGAAATGTTGAAGAGTGAATTGGTTTGGTTAGGTTAGGCCTTTATTTATAGTTGAAGTTTTGGGCTTATACATTACTGACTCCACGCTGACTCATCATATCTAAACAATTTATGTTTGTTGACTCATCTTATCTAAACAATTTATGTTTGTTGAATCATCATATCTAAATAATTTATGTTTGTTGAATCATCATATCTAAACAATTTATGTTTGTTGACTCATCCTAATCCAATCAAACATTACCAATCAAATAATCAAACATTAAAGCATAATAATCACAATTTATCATCCATTATTATTATTACTAATTTATAATTTATTACTATTATTAATATATTGTATTATAAATTACTATTATTTTCCTGGGATATTACAAAACTTCTTCTTGTCAATCACCATGAAGAAAGACATTTTTGATGTCAAGTTGTAGGAGTGACCAGTGACGAACAGCAGCAAGGGCAAGAAATAAGCGAACCGATGCTATCTTAGCGACTGGAGAGAATGTGTCGCTATAATCAAGGCCAAAGATTTGAGTAAAACCTTTTGCAACTAAACGTGCCTTGAGACGATCAATATGGCCATCAGGTCCAACTTTCACCGTAAAAACTTAGCGACAACCCACTATAGACTTCTCTGGGGGAGCAGAAACAAGGTCCCAAGTGCCATTGGTATGAAGTGTGGTCATCTCATCTAGCATTGCTTGGCGCCACCCTGGATGGGAAAGTGCTTCACTTGTGATTTTAGGAATAGAAACAGAAGAAAGACTAGAAACATATTAGAGTAGAAGCATAGGGATATATTTGTAATATCTGATGAGGGTATTTTTGTAATTCATTAAGTGTAGTTTGTTACACTAACTAATTCTGTTTCAACAGAACCAGTGACGTGGCTTCTATCCCTTAGCCTATAAGGGGGTCACGTCTACAGATTAAACTACATCAAATAATATGAGATATTTTCCATCTTTCTCTTCTCTCTCTTTCTCTCTTTCTTATGGTTTCTCTTATGGTATCAGAGCCTTCTTCGAGGGCCTGATACAAGCTACTCTCACCATGGCTTCCGCGTCTCCTTCTCCGTCAACAAGTTCGACTGTAAACACAGCAACGGAGAATCGCTCGTCATCTCCGTCTCTGTTCAACCATGCGATTTCGGTCAAGTTGACCGAAAACAACTTTCTCTTATGGAATCAAGTTGTAGAGCCAGTAATCACCTCACATCAACTCCAACACTTCCTTGTTAACCCTAAAATTCCACTACAGTACCAGTCAGAGGAAGATCGTGCAACTGGAGTAACTAATCCTCTGTACACTGAGTGGTTGCGTCAAGATCAGATGTTTCTTTCGTGGCTTCTGTCGACGATTTCTGAAGATATGCTGAACGAGATCTTAGGATTGAGTCATGCATATAAAGCATGGGATCAGATCCACAAATTTTTTCAAGGAATGATGAGATCCAAAGCTCACCAACTCAGATCTGAACTTCGCACTATCAAAAAAGGTGGTAGACCCGTTGCGGAGTATCTTAAACTTTTCAAGTCGTTGTGTGATGAATTAAAGGCTATCAAAAGTCCTATTTCTACTGAAGAACAAACGGAAATAACTCTAGCTGGACTTCCTGCAGAGTACAACGCATTTGTTACAGCTGTTAGAACTCGTGCAAATCCTTATTCACTTAATGATCTACGCGTTGAACTAATGTCTCATGAAATGATGCTTGCAAAGCAAAATGAGACGCTTCTAGCAGAGACAATGTCTGTGAACGTTGTACAGGCACCAACTACTGATCAGAAAAATGATTCGACGATTAGCAGAGCTCCTCTTCATGTTATTCAACAAAGTCATGATCAAAGTCTGACTAACCAGAGGTCTTTTAGAACTGGTAGAGGAAGAGGAAGACCATCTTGTAATGTCCCTATTCCAAATAAAACTGACATTGAATTTTGTTCAGCAGTAAATGTTACAAGTCTCTTTTTGGCCTGAATAGTTCAGATTTTTTATATATTGAATTCAAAGACAATTACAACTACACCTTTCTTTCTACTGTAAGTGTAAATGCAAGAATAAAGAACTTCATTAACAGCAACAACTAGGAAAATAACCACACTAAGAAAAAGATGATGATGTGAGACAATTTTAGAGGTCACACGCTCTCCTATCCCAAAAAGGGCCTCAGTACTGTCTAAGATTCTTCTCCCCCTTCACTGCTTTCCTTCCACTCCTTATAACCAACTTTCAGACCCCACGTTCCTTGCCATTCTGTTGAGAACAATGCTGTTAGCATTTGATAATGACGTGGCAGTCTCCTACTGGATGAGTATTATTCTCCCATTGATTGAGTTGGGCCCTTTTGGCTTGCATCTCTTGGGCTTGAATCTCTTGGGCTGGAATCTCCTCCTTCTCTTGAGTCCACACCTTCCGATTATTATCCCTTTTAAATGTCTTGATCTGAATTGTATCAATACTCCCCACCATTTTAAGAACCTTGTCCTCAAGGTTGAATTGGGGAAATTGTAACTTAATGACTTCCAATTCTTCCCACGTATTTTCATAATCCGACAATTCTTTCCATTTAAGCAACACCTGAATAGTTCCCTGCACAGAACGTCGAACGTCCAACAATACTTCCGGTTCTACCATTAATTCCCAATCTGAACTCAATATGACTGGAAGGGGTTGCACAGTGGCCCCTGTTTTAACCGCTTTTTTAAGAAGACTTACATGGAAAACAGGATGTACCTTACAATCCTTAGGGAGCTGGAGTCTATAAGCTGTCTCACCAATGCGGTTTAGGACTTGATACGGGCCATAGAAACGTGGACTTAGCTTTTCGTTGATCTTCTTTGCAATAGTCTTGAGACGATAAGGTTGTACCTTAAGATAAACCCAATCTCGCTCCGAGAATTGCAAATCACGGCGGTTTTTATCCGCATAATGCTTCATCCGGTCTTGTGCCTTAAGCAAATGTTGTTGCAAATCATGTAAGATCAAATCCCTTTGCATTAAAGCCTGTGACACGGCATCAACAGCTGGTATGAAAGTGCCACACTTAAATAAAGTAGGGGCCTCTCTGCCATATAGCCCCTTAAAAGGAGTCATTCCAGTAGCATCCTTAAAAGTGGAATTGTACCAAAATTCAGCCCACGGTACCCATTTAGGCCACATCTTGGGTTTTTCACAGCAAAAACACCGTAAATAAGCCTCTAAGCACCGATTTACTACCTCCGTTTGGCCATTTGTTTGTGGGTGGTATGCTGTGCTATAACGCAGTTGTGTACCTGCACATTTAAAAATTTCAGACCAAAAATTACTCAAGAACACTCGGTCCCTGTCAGAAATGATGGTGGCTGGGAATCCATGGAGACGCACAATTTCCCGGACAAATAATTCTGCCACATCTTTTGCTGTGTAGGGATGTTTTAAAAGCAGAAAATGGGCGTATTTGGTGAAGCGGTCGACCACTACTAAGATAGTGTCAACACCCATTGCACGGGGCAACCCTCCAATAAAATCAAGGGATATGTCTTCCCAAACTTTATTTGGGATGGGTAAAGGTTGAAGTAAACCTGCAGGGGTAAGATTTTGAGCCTTGCATTGTTGACAAACCTCACAACCAGCCACATGATCCTTAATGTCTTTGCGCATTCCCTCCCAATAAACCACTCCATCCAACCTTTTAAAGGTTCTAAAGTACCCTGAATGTCCTCCAACCCCAGTGGCATGATATTCGTTCAACAAGGGTTGAATGAACTTTGAGTTTTTGGGAATTACCAACTTTTCATGGTAAAATAACTTCCCTTCCCTTACCATATATCCTGGATGAGCAGAAGGGTCAATCAACAAATCCTGTACAATTCTCTTCAGCTTTAGATCATGTTGAATTTCAGCCTCTAAATCATCAAATTGTGACCAATGAATCCGAGACAAAGCCCCAAAAAACATTTTTCTTGAAAGAGCATCAGCCACTTGGTTGTCCTTCCCTGGTTGATAAACAATTTCAAAATCAAACCCCATTATTTTAGAGATCCATTTCTGTTGATCTTCACTAAGCACTTGCTGGTCCATCAAAAATCGAAGGCTACGTTGGTCTGTTTTAACCACGAAGTGTCTTCCCATCAAATAATGTCGCCACTTTTGCAAGGCAAAAACAATAGCCATCAATTCTTTCTCATAGACTGACTTAGCTTGAGCTCGAACTGAGAATCCTTGACTGATGAATGCTATGGGTCTATTATCTTGCATCAACACTGCACCAATTCCCTTGCCAGAAGCATCTGTGGTGACTGTGAATTCTTTTGTAAAATCTGGTAAAGCTAAGACTGGAACGGAGCTCATGATGGACTTTAACAACTGAAATGTGGTTTCTGCCTCTTCACTCCATTTAAACCCCTCCTTTTTAAGCAACTCCGTCAGAGGTTTAGCTATTTTTCCATAATCTTTGACGAATTTTCGATAATACCCAGTTAGCCCAAGGAATCCTCTTAATCCTTTGACATCTTTTGGGCTGGGCCAAGAGATCATAGCTTTTATTTTTTCTGGATCCGCCCTTACACCTTCAGCTGAAACACAGTGCCCCAAATAATCGATTTGCGTTCTTCCAAAACTACATTTTTTTTTATTGGCCACCAAGCTATTATGCCGTAATACTTCTAACACAGTCCTAAGGTGCTTGATGTGTTCCTCCCTGCTCTGGCTATACACCAAGATGTCATCAAAGAAAACCAAAGCAAATTTCCTTAGAAATGGGCGAAGGATAGCATTCATTAATGCCTGAAATGTAGACGGGGCATTCGACAATCCGAAAGGCATCACCAAGTATTCGTAATGCCCCTCATGTGTCCTAAAAGCCGTCTTAGGGATATCCTCCTCCCTCATTCTAATCTGGTGATACCCAGATTTCAAATCCAGTTTAGAAAACACTTGTGACCCACTTAATTCATCCAGTAACTCATCTACAAGTGGCATGGGAAATTTATCGGGGATAGTAATTTTGTTGAGCGCCCTATAATCAACACATACGCGCCAACTCCCATCTTTTTTTTTAACCAAAATGACAGGGCTAGAGTAAGGACTAGTACTATTCCTGATCATGCCATTTTGAAATAACTCAGCAACTAAAACTTCAATTTCAGACTTTTGATAATAAGGGTACCTGTATGGTCGAATGTTAGGTATGCATCCTCCTGGCTTCAGATGTATCGCATGGTCTATGGACCTTGCTGGAGGTAATTCCTTAGGTTCACAAAAGATATTTTCGAATTCAGCAATCAGTTGATCCATCTCTGCCCAAGGTTCTCCTTTCTCTTCTTTGTTTTCATCATCAGTCTTCACATAAAATCCTTGACCCTGATCCCGAAGGGATTTCCTGATAGATTTGAATGAGGCTTCAGACCTTGATAGAGCCGGATCCCCTTTAATCACTGTCTCTTTCCCTCGTTCTCCATATTTGAGCGTCATCTCTTTGAAATTTGCTTTAATTTCTCCTAACTGAGTCAGCCATTCAAGCCCTAGAACCACATCAGCGCTGCCCAGTTCAAATAAGTACAGATCTTGCTTGATCTGTGCTCCTTGGATACCGATATTCACTTCCCTACATACCCCCTTGCACGTGATTTTGTACCCATTCCCAATTTCTACTTGGTAAGATGAAGTATCAGCCACTTCCAACCCCAGTTCCTCAACAATTTCTTTTTTTATGAAATTGCTGGACGCCCCACAATCGACCATTACTACCACCTTTTGACCTTGTATTTCCCCCCAAACCTTCAGAGTTTGGCTTGAAGAGAGCCCTAACAAACTCTGAAAGGACAGCTGTAGTGTTCGTTCGGTGTTCTCCGCCTCAGCAGCAGGTATCGTATCTCCTCCTTCTTCTTTCCTCTCACCTTCCTCTTCGTGATCATCGTCGACCAACAACACATGAAGTTGACGCACCTGACATTTATGAGTTGGGTGCCACCGCTCTTCGCACTTGAAGCACAGACCCCGCTGTTGTCTGTCGCGCCACTCAGCTTGGGGAAGCCACCGCATCTGACTGGTGTCGCTCTCTCCGGTGCGGTTACCCGTGAGGTTCGTCGCCGCTCTCGTGGCGGTTCCGCTTCTAGGGTTCTCCATGGGTTGGCTTGTATTCGAGCCTTGTGAGCTCGCACCCCCTGTTTTAACAGGATTTGGGCCGGTTCCTTGTCCTTGGCCCATATTAGCAGCAGTCCACCCCTTATTTCCGGATGGGCCTGAGCCAAAACGTTGGCCCATTGTCTGCCTTGTATTGTTCTGGGCCCAACTCCTGCCAATGGGACCCAGTCCTTCCTCTTTCCATGCGTTGTTCCTCCGCTCGATTTTCATGGAATATTTCACCATGTCCATCAGACTGAGCGCCGGAGCCATCATCAGTTCTTCACGGATGCTGCTACGCACACCGTTCAGCCATGCACCTTTGAGCAAGTCTTCGTCCTCGAATCTCAGAGCACCCACCATTTTTTCGAATTCCATCCGAAACTCAGCCACATCTCCTTTCTGCTTCAAAGTGTATAAAGTCCGATAAGGGTTATCCAGCGTTTCTGGTTGGAAACGACTCAATAGTTCCCTCCGAAAAGATGCCCAGGTAACGTTTGGATTACTCACCTCCCACCACTGGAACCAGTTCAGTGCTTCTCCGTCTAGCACCACCAACACCGCATTCAATTTCTCTGCGTCGTTAATTCCGTTTACCACAAAGTAACGCTCCACTTTGCTTAGCCATCCCACAGCATCTTCGCCGGAGAAAATGGGTATCTCCAACCGTCTAGTCACCGGTGGATTGTGGTGAAAACGTCTCCAGTTACCACCTCTCCGTGGTTCTGATATATCATCTTCGGTCTCATTCTCCCCATCGCTAGATCTGTTCCTCCTTCTAGCCAAATCATCCAATCGTCTGATGATTTCGGTCATACCCACCTCACTCATTTCCAACCTCCGAATCACCTCTTCCTGTCTCACGTTATTCCTGCGCAGCCCTTCCTCTAATACTTCCAGTCGATTCTCCATTCTTCTTGTCCACACCATACCACAGAGCTCCTAGATCGGAGCTCTGATACCAATTGTTACAACCTTCTTCTCAAAAGACAAATAAATTCAGTAACAAGTCTCTTTTTGGCCTGAATAGTTCAGATTTTTTATATATTGAATTCAAAGACAATTACAACTACACTTTTCTTTCTACTGTAAATGTAAATGCATGAATTAAGAACTTCATTAACAGCAACAACTAGAAAAATAACAACACTAAGAAAAAGATGATGATGTGAGACAATTTTAGAGGTCACACGCTCTCCTATCCCAAAAAGGGCCTCAGTACTGTCTAAGATTCTTCCTCCCCTCACTGCTTTCCTTCCACTCCTTATAACGAACTTTCAGACCCCACGTTCCTTGCCATTCTGTTGAGAACAATGCTGTTAGCATTTGATAATGACGTGGCAGTCTCCTACTGGATGAGTATTATTCTCTAATTGATTGAGTTGGGCCCTTTTGGCTTGCATCTCTTGGGCTTGAATCTCTTGGGCTGGAATCTCCTCCTTCTCTTGAGTCCACACCTTCCGATTATTATCCCTTTTAAATGTCTTGATCTGAATTGTAATTATCGTCTAACCTTTTCTACCTTTCTTAGTACAAATAAAGTGGATCATTTCTTGTGCTATGATAATATTGTTAGAGCTAAGTCTCCCTTTAATGAGGCTACAATGATTCAACATGAAAAGACTTCAATATGGTGTTTAGATCAGTTTCATCACTTGCTTATAACTCATCGCATAAGCTTATAGGTTTGATTTATGCAATAGATGTTGGATTGTCCACTTTTAGGATAAGGCATAAGAGGGTTTGGTTAATGCATTCCACTCTAGAAGGATCTTTTTTTTTTCTATTCGTGCAGCAAAGTAAAGGAAGAGTAATGCCACCCATTAATTTTTGATGGAAAACATCTTTGGCTGCATGTCAATCCACATCTCCATCCCAACTAGATTTCACAATACCTCTATAATCTTCATGAGTAAGCTAGGAAACATAAACATGAAAGATTTTGGGCTCCTTTGATCATTTTTGCCCACTTATTTACTAAGGACAATAGGTCTATAGTTTGACCCATTAAATAGAGGTTTCTTGTAGGTTTCATCTCTTCCAAGTGAAGGAAGGTTTTTTAAAAGCAAGGTCATCTAGCCCACAATCATCCAAACAATTTTAAAATTCTTGGCTGGTGCTATAGGAAATGGCCTTTCCTCTTTTTTCTCAAATGAGCTTAAATACGCATTAAAGTCAATTATAAGCGCCCATGAACCAAATTAAATTGTCTCTTATTCTTATAAGTTTTTATCATAAATCTTTGCTCTCCATTCTCCTAAGACTTCAATAAATAAGTATGAGGAATTCATTTGTATTTAAGTCTTTCCAAAAAAAATCAAACTCCTTTGGCACAGGTGGTAAGGAGCCTGGGCACCTTAACCAGGGGTCTCGAGTTCGAGTCCTGGGAATGAAAAAAAAGATTTGGGATAGCCGCCCCCGAAAGGGTCCGACGGTGCTCGATTGGAATTAGTCTTCGGTTACGGCCGGAGGATACCTTTGAATTTATTCAAAAAAAAAAAAATAATCTTTCCAAAAAGGTCTATTGTGAATAAATTGGTGATGGGTTTCAATTATATCCACCTCCACATCTGCTTGTTTTCAAGAGAACCCTTTTGAGTCTTGCGAATTTTGTTGTAAATTTTCTCCACCTCCACATCTTTGGCTGCATGTCAATCCACATCTCCATCCCCACCTGACCCGCCCTTGTCTAGCCCACCAATCTGTCGGGCTGAGTTTTTTAAACTTTTTAATATAAAACAAGTTCGGGTCGCGTGGGCCAACCTACCTCGCCCTCCAAATGCGGCGGGTTTGGCGGGGCAGGCACCTGCTTTGTCACCTCTACTATCATCACAAACCAATATTGAGAGGTTGGGGGAAGGGACTTTCCTTTTTTGGAGGAGGATGGTTTCAATTTCAAAGGGAGATTATGGGGTTTTTTTGAGAGTTTATTAGAGGAAATAAGACCCGTGTTCTGTTTATTTGGACCTTCTGCACTCCTGATCTTAACACTGTCATTTCCTTTATTTCCCACGCTAAGATTAGACAAAATATTGCCTATATTTATTTTATTTTATTTTTGCTTAAGTTTTCATGTTTTCCTTTCCCAAATTGTGGTTTTGAGCCTAATCCACATGATTTTCATCTGAGCATTCCTCATAAATCACCTCAAAATATAAGCCCATTGGTCTATTGCCACTATACTTATCTGTTTCTCCTTGACGGTTTTAATTCCCATAAGCTCAGAGGCTTACTCCAAATGTTGGTTAGACAACTATTTTCTCCCTCTGGCATATCTATGTACAAGCATCCAACTTCCTTTATCTTTAGCACTAAAATCCTTTTTCTCTAACTTGGTAAATCTAATAGGTTTTGTTGAAGAGCACTCCTGGTTAGGACCAAGATCAGTCTTGCTTGTTTGGAGTTTGGGGTAGGTTTCATGTTTATGGCTAAATTCACCACACCCAAAGCAATTTAAGTGTCCTTCATAGGCTACAGGAAAGATTATGTTGTCACAATATTCTTCCCCTTAATACTTAATCTCGTTGAATTTCTGATATTTTTTATGGTGAACTGATATTATGATTTATGAAGATAAAGCACAAAGAAACCAAAAGGAGTTGAGATCCTCGATGCGGTGATGGATGATACTATGTTGGCAGAACGTATTGGTGTCACGAATGAAGAATTAGATGAGACCTTGAAGGTGAATGTTTCTGAAGATAGCTTAAGGAAACAATTCTCTTATAGAGAGACTCTCTCCAAAACCTTAATTTGAATGGAGAGAGACTCACCATTGACAATGACAATGAAGACTGGCTTGAGAAGCAGAAGAAAAAGATGCCTTTGAAGAAGCTTTGGAAGGAAAATTGGAAAAATGGGAGGACGACCTATTATCCCCTATGTATAAAGGTTCGGATGATGAACACAAAGAAGATTGCAAAGAGTGGAGGAACACCTTGATTTTTAAGCTTCTGGGCAGAAAGATCAACATTTTGTTCCTAGTGAGCAAATGTTGAAGATGTGGAGCATCAAAGGAGCTTACGAGTTTGTAGACCGTGAGAATGAATACTTCTTCGTATGAACATTTTGTGCTTACGAGTTTGTGGATCTCAACTCCTTTTGGTTTCTTTGTGCTTTATTGGACGTTATCAACTTCTTTATTCAAAGCTGGACGTGTTTCACACATGGAAGAAAACAAACCCTAACAGAGAGAAAAAATGGGGGTTGATCTACATGCGGAAAAGTTTTTAAATTAGATACTCTCAATTTTTTCTTTTTTATCTTCATAAATCATAATATCAGTTCACCATAAAAAATATCAGAAATTTAACGAGATTAAGAATTAGGGGAAGGATATTGTGACAACCAAGTTGTGTTACTACCAATTAATCTCACCGTTAAATCGATTATATTGATCAAACGGTTATATTTATTTACATCTTTGTATGGTTATGATTCTACATATTTAAAGTTTTAAATATGTAGAATCATAACCATACAAATAGGAAAATAAA
The DNA here is from genome assembly GCA_032173675.1 of Gastrolobium villosum. Lineage (NCBI taxonomy): Eukaryota > Viridiplantae > Streptophyta > Magnoliopsida > Fabales > Fabaceae > Gastrolobium > Gastrolobium villosum. The sequence goes on along the minus strand of JAVKPL010010566.1, from coordinate 3,007 downwards.
TATAAAATATTAAATTTGAAAAATTATGACCATACAAAGATGGAAATAAATATAACTGTTGGATCAAATAATCGATCTAACGGTATGATTGATTGTAGTAACATTGGTAGTAACACAACTTGGTTGTCACAATATCCTTCCCCATAAAATATTAGAATTACTATAAATAAACAAAATATTAAATTAACAATAAAATATCATAAATATCCTAACTATAGACAAAATCATAAAACAAAACAAAAAAAAGTTTATCTTCTATGATTTCAATGTATTGAATCTATGAATTGTAAAAGAAAATTAATGATAAAAAAATTCTAAACCTTATTAAAGGCAAACAAAACAAAAAAAACAACTGACTTACCAAAAAAAACAACTTTTTTTTTTCAAAATTGAGTAACATAGTAGGTACATCTAAATCAAGAATAAATTTATAAAGAATAAAAGTAAAGTTATAAAGAGAAATTATGTAAGGGAAGGGATTAATCGTGTATTGATATGTATTCGTTCAAGGGAGAATTTCTCTAAGGGAATGCATTAATTGTGTATTGATATGTATTCATTCAAGGGATCTAGAATTTCACATCTTGAAATAGTAATTTTCTTTTTCTTTTTTCTTTTTTTATTCTATTAAAAAAATTATTTAAAGTTTAATATACCATAACGATGAAACTCATAAAGAATATGGTAAACAGACGAAGAGGGATAACTGGATAAGAAAAGGAGAATTCTTCATAGCACAAAAACCTATACATAATTCAAACTTCAACAACCCTCGAATTGGGTATTAAATATTATTTTATAAAGTGTTAAATAACTCTAAAATGTAATTAAAATATACCTAATAAAAAGAAAAAGTTTAAATATAGTTGATGACAATTCAATCAACATTAAACACACATAAAATAAGGAAATAATTAAACTAAAATCAACCTAATAATTAAAAGATTACAAAAAAGAACCTAAATCTTAGCTTTTTCATATAAGACAATTGGCATGTTTGATGTACATGATAGGATAAGACCTGATTGTATAAGACTTGATTAAATTATAATATTATATGATGTTTAACATGATTTGTATAAGATAATGTGTTGTATAAGATAAAAATATCCAATGTTTGGTAATGTACTGAATTATACTAGAAGGATAAAAAATAAATATTTTTAACAAAAATACCCTTTAATAAAGAATTTTTATAATTCTTTCAAATATATCATATGATATTTTTTATAAAAATTTATCAATCTGTATGTCCAAAAAATATATTAATTTTTGTAGAAATAAAAATCTTCATTATATTCTTAAAAAAAGTTCATTACTACTATCACACAAATGTTTTATTTCAAACTTCTTACTCTTTATATTTTTATCTTTACACTTTATAAATTCAACATGTAGTTTATTATTCCTTTTTTAAAATATTACCAATTACACTATACAATCTTAAAAATAAAAAATATAAATAAAAATTATTGAAAACACAAGAGATTATTAACGTACTCTTCTTCTCTTCCTTATTATGCATTCATTGTAGCACACTGTGTTCTTTATTCCCTTTTTCTTTACCTGAACTCTTTTAATTATTTTTCTGGGTTTCTTTCATCTTTAGAATCTTATAATTAACTCACCGCAATCATCTTCTAATGCGGAATTGTTGTTTGGTTTCTGAGAAAATCAGTGTACTCATGTGTACCCTTATGGATGCTCTATTTAAAGGCTTAGACCACTTGACCCAATTCTGATTTTTCTAAGTTTTGTTCGTTATTAAGTGGGAAATGGAAAAAGAGAAGAATTTTGAATTTGGGCCGGGTCTTTTTTTTTTTTTTTTTTTTTGGGTTTTTGTTTTTCTTAATAGTAGGATATTTTCCTTCGTTTTCTCGGTAACCAAACGAGGGAGAGGTTCACTTCGTTGATAGGCTTGGAAAATGCTGGGGACTATCGTGCAATGGGGAAGGGTTAGAATAGGAAAGAGAAAGATGAGGAGGGATTAAGCTTATACATCAACCATGTCAGTATATGGGAGTCCTAGAGATAATCTTTTGATTAAATAAAGGACACTAGATGTAGAACTTTGTTTGTCGCAAATGAATAAAAGCACTATTTATCCAGTTTCATATTATGTATCGATATTATTGTGAATATTATATGAACAAACTGGATAAACCCCTTGGAATAGAATAGGTGTCTTCTGAGTATCTGTGATGAGATCACGATCATGAGGATTCAAGGATATTGCATGTCTATTCCTAATTATATGTTCCTAGTCTAGAGACACTGAGTTTGGGGATCAGTGATCTCGGGTAAGACTAGTACGACTTATCTACTTGTATATGGATACAAGGTAAAGACCTCATGAGCGGCAGATATGGAGATATCTTAGCTAAAGTCGTGGGTGGACTATAAGAGTATAGCTCGCACTGAACAGACCCAAAAATAGACTCTATAATGTAACACCCCGTATATATCCGGTAATGTTAACATACTATCGTATTAAGCTGCGCTTAATTAAAAAATGCGGAATATCTTTTTCTTTTCAATTATGAGGCCATTATAATTACCAACTTGCTTATTAACAGTTAATAAAAACATTGCCTGTATATAATTGCAATAAAACAACTAACTGAAATACCTCCTTAAATAAATACAGAAGTGAAAGTCTCTTAGTCACGGAACTACAACACGTAGACCGGACCAACTAATCAGTTTATACAACTCAGCTCAAAGTGCTAACATAAAGTGACATGGACAACCTCATGCTCACACAAATAAGGCAACAAAGCCCAACATCAGTCTCAGCATCAACAGCATAAAGATAAATGTGCAGAAAACATAAACAGCATCTAATCCAGTCATGCTATCATCAAGGCAGTCATACAATAATCATCAGTCATGCTCTGACCTCTTGCCACCAGAGACACCAGCCCCCATACTACATGAACCTGAAATAAACATTCCCAAACGTGGGGAGAGATCTAAACAAGAAATCTCAGTAAGGCAAGGGGTCCTC
>JAVKPL010010565.1:0-45275 GCA_032173675.1 Gastrolobium villosum | reverse complement strand
ATATGTGTAGTTCCTTTGGCTTAAGGTCATCTAACGGATATGATTATTGCAAATTAATAATTAATTAATAATACATACCTGTGGCAACAAATTTAGTGCGCGGATATGGACGGATAGATTTGGTAGTAAAGTAGTAAAAAAAATAGATAGTAGTCCTAACATCCCTTATATAGTAGTATACATATTTATCACAATCTGCAACATGAGTTGAAAAGATTTTCCCATAAAAAAAATTATTATTATTTTTCTATATAAACTTTTACAAATCTCAACTTGAGCGTTTTGTTTCCTCCGATCAATCGAGGGATGGCAGTACTTTTATTTTTATTTAGATATAATGATGAAATTAAAATTCGAACCTATAATCTCCTACACAGTCGCTAAACTCTTCAGCACTAGACTAATACTACTTGACCTGGATGGCAGTACTTCTAAGCTCGAGTCCTTCGACATCTCTCGTATTTTATATTCCATTGCACGTGCTTCTCATATCAGTTGGAAAATCAATTATTACGTGGTGCCTTCTAGTTCGGCGGACTCTATTATAATGCATTGGGGAATCGTAGTTCGTAAAATTATGGGTCCTTCGTCGGAACAGTGACGAAAATGTTACATTTTGTTAAAAAATTTACTTAAATACTATGCGAATAATATTTTTTACTAGACTATCATGTGTCATAATTCGCTACAACTGGTAGCAAATTTCTTGGTCAATAATTTCGTGACACGTGGTCATATTACAGACGAAATTTGTTACTCAGTGTAACGAATTATGACACATCAGCTTTTTCATGCAAAAGTGTGACACGTGTCAAAAAATCATTCACGAACATAATATGCTACACAGTGTAGCGAATTACTACCTGCTTGACACATGTCATTTTTGCTGACTGTGCATTCTGACGTGGCATAATTCGCTACACTGTGTAGCGAATTATTTGCAAGCATATTTCGCTACACAGTGTAGCGAATTATGCCACGTGGCATTCTGGGAAAATTTATTATTAACGTGATAATCTGGTAATTTTTTTGACCAGTCGTGACAAAATGATCATTGTTGCTCCTTTTTCCTTTTTCTTCGAATCTCAAGCTTAGCCTAGAATGTGTTAAATAAAGAAGGCACTAGAATGTGTTTTTTTTTTTTGTTATATTATTTTAAAATGAAAAAAAAAAAGTATAATGTCATTTTTGTTTTGTTTTTTTGTGCATGTTAAAAGAAGTCCTTCATATTAATTATTGTTTGGTTCACGTGCAATTTCATCCCTTGAGCTTCGTTCTGAACTTTGGCAAGTAACATTCTCCAATCGCAATTGCTCTACCCCACGTATTATTGTACTAATTATTAAGGGAACATGATGTAAAAGTATTAACGTAGTTTTCACTTATTGTTTATATAATATCAGAGCTTCCATAGTAAATAATAATCAGTTTGATCTTCACCGTTTTCATTCTACTATCAAATAATTAAAGCGTTTTATAAGAGTTATGTTGTTAAAAAAGTGATTGTGTTATGTTATACTGATTCGTTTTGCGTGCCGGAGATTTTTTGTTGCTGCGGGCCCCAAAAAATGTTGTGAGTGTATGAAGCTTTTTGTGATCATTTTAAATGATAGATGATAAACCCATAATTAAATATTATAGACTTTCTTAATACAAGTAGATAAAGCCTCAATGAATTCGTGTGTATATTATTCACCCTTCAAATTCAATAAACTCTTATAGAAAAGAGTTAGAGAAAAAATAAATAATAATAAAATAAAAAGATAGCAACATGGATAACCTGGTCCCACTATCTGTTCAATTGTGCATTGTGATTAAAATCCAAAAATAGCCCACGTCCTAAGCCATGTATCTCATTCAATCAGCACATGGTTTTTCTTCCAAACTACCTTTTATAATGAATTTCCAAAGCTCGTATATATACACCAATTTCCAAAGCATGCACACCGCGCACTATCTAAATCTCAAATACACAGAGAGTTTTAGGCAGAGTGAAGGACGGTCACAACATGATAAGCTTGAAAAGACTAATTGCCATGGCAAGGAAGTGGCAAAGACTCGTTGGAATCAGCAAGAGGAAAGAGATTTCGCTGCCAAGAATGAACCATAAGGTTAAGGTAGCAGATAAAGGTCACTTTGTGGTGTATACAATTGACAAGGGACGTTTCGTGATACCATTGGCCTATTTAAGGAGCAAGATTTTCAGAGAGCTATTTAGGATGTCTAAGGAACAGTTCGGGCTCCCAAACGATGGTCCAATAACATTGCCGTGCGACGCAGACTTTTTGGAATATGTTGTGTCGTTGGTTCAGACACACGTGTCTTTGGATCTTGAAAACGCAGTGCAGCTCATAGCCTCATTTGTTTTTGTATCTAATTACCTGTGTCTTGCACCTTCGCTTGCTGTCTAATTAATACCATCAGTGGTTGTTTCCTACATGTTACTTGTATTAATCTAATATATATATATGATTTTATAATTCTCATTCAATACGAGAATTCATTTTTTCCTACACACCCTTCGATCTTCGTGCTGACATGGGTCCCACGTGTAATTTTTTCTAACACATGGGTTCCACATGCTTTTTATCTTTACAACATGAGATTTCAATTCTCATTCAACATGAGAATTATAAAACACACATATATATATATATATATATATATATATATTTATGGGTTTTATAAGAGTTACGTTGTAGGAAAAGTGATTGTGTTTTATTATAGAGATTTGTTTTGCATGCCGAAATTTTTTATTTTTTTGCTGCGGGCCCCACAAATCGAATATCAAATAAATTTTCTCTTAAGGAATGGAAAATTTCAAATAGGGTTTTTGACAAATATTGTCAAATTGATGGAAATTCAAATCTGAAAATAAAAGACTTATTTTTGTATTTTTGTTTTGAGAAATAAAACAATAAAATTGAAAAAAAAATTGTAAAGAATATGAGAAAAGCATTGTAGCCAGGGTTCATTCACCAAATGATCCCCGTTTTTTACTCCGGATTGATTTACAATAATTATTTATATAATTACTCAGATAAATTATCATCTAAAAGATTTAATAGTTAACCCTCAATTCCTTGCAGGGTTAACCCTTTAATCCCATGAGAAACCCCAATTCCTTGTAATGTTTCTCATGGGATCAAGCAATGGGCGTGATAATTTAAGCATCTGCAATCGTATACACGTCTATTCCTAGCACGCATACAGATTGTTATCTTACCCCCTTTCGAGATCAAAACCCCAATATTCCTATCTAGGATTTTGATCCTCAGAATATCTCCAACTATCAGATTGATCAACTCTAACAAAGGGAATATAAAATTCGCACAGAGTAAAAATAAAGATAATTATATAAACCAAAAACCACAAATCAATCCTTCGTATCAAGGGTTCACATATGGATCGTGACCCTGACTATAATAAAAAGATCTAGCCAATCAACATACTGATTGCTGATCTAAAATTCAACATAAAATTAAAACAAGAGATAAAGAAATACTAGAAGGAGATGAAGAACGAAGAACGACTCCAGTGCCCTTCTCCTCCAATCTCCAGATCTGCCTCTTTTGTTTCTTCCTCTGTCTCACAATTTCCAGAATTTTTGGAAGTGTCAGTCTGCTGACCTAATTACATAAAAGTTCCTTTTATATTATTTTCTTCTTGTTCCAAAAATGTCCCTCAGAAACACGGAGATCCGTCTCGTAAACCGGTGCCGGTTGGCGCAGGTTTGGCGCAAGTCGGCGCCACGCTACTGCCAGAATTGAAAAACCGGAACAAATTCCTCGCCAAAATGGCGCTACCCGGGCTAAATTTTAACAAATTGGGTTTATCATGTGTAATTATATAATTAATTATAATTTGACCCAGTCTAAAATTATAATTTGGCCCAGGCTAAAATTTATAATTTGGCCCTAACAAAAAATTAAAATATATTTGGTAAGAGATTTGGGTGAGTTGTATTAAGTTATTTGTTACATTTCCATTCATATAAAAAAATTAAAATATATTTAATAAAATTATAACTCTTTTTTAGTATTTAATATAATTTAAATATTATTATAATATGAATTAACTAAAATTAAGAAAAATAAATACACATATAATTTGTTTGCCCCGAGCTCCGGTTGGAGCCTGGCTCCGCCACTGTGTCCACATTTGATGCTTGAGTTATTTAATATGGTAAAATTGGGTGTTGTTCTGGATACTATTTACCTTAGACCCATCAGATGGGTCCAACCTCTCAAAGCCCATAATTAAGAACCCTCTTAGAGGCACCCATGGCAAGCCATGAAGGCTAACCACGAGGTCATTCCTCATCCCTGCTGCCTCAGTACACCGACAGTGGACAGCTTGATGTACACTGACAGTGAGTAGCAGCTTGATGAGACAGCTCAATGGGGGTTGACCAACGGTCTCCCCCATGCTAGAGATGACTCTCCTCTCTGAATACCCCTCTCACACATAGAGAAGAGATCTTCTTCTCCATCTTTGACCTAGGCTGTCACTCTGCCCATGGGTAGAGCACACACACACCCTCCTTTGCACCATGGGAAGCTCCATTATTACCTTGGTCTCTACCATTATCACTATGGACACCCCTATATCAACATACTTCACTGTTCATGGGACACGTCTATGTACCACTATGAGTATATGTGTCAAACTTCATTTTATTATAAATGAGAAAAATGAACATTTTAAGAAGTTGATTTTTCGTTAGTTAAATTGAAAATCGTCTTTATCTTGAGCAAAATTAAAGATAAGGAAACCGATGTGATGGCAAGATTTTTCGTAAAAAAAAAAAAAAAAAAAAGGAAAAAAAGAAAGAAAGAACCAAAGCAACATTTGCACAAAAATATGGTGACACTTCAAACACATGCAAACAGACAGCTGTAAGTCCCCTGCTATAAAAACCGATATGATCCGCACATGATTTAGGTATCGAAGGGATTGTACATGTATGAAATCAATATATCGGTTCTAATATTAAATTGGCAGCGATTTTAAAAAGATTGATTTGTGAAATTTTTGACAAAATATTAAAAAATTACCTATAATAAGATTCAAGCATAAACCTTATAGATTATAACTTATAGTTTTATTATGAATCTAACTCTAATTATAATTAGCTTCTAATTTTATTTTTATTATATTTTATTACATGTTTTGTATTTCTGCAGAGACAGCAAAATATTGTCTTTTTCAACTAATACAAAAATATGGTGGGATCCATCATTGAAAAAAAAAATAATAAGAAATGAAATTTTTTACTGAGTCTGTCGCATGAGGAAAACACTTATATGCGCAGAAATCTTTTTTCCCCTTTTATTATATATATTTAGTTAGGGTTTTCATTTCTTCCTTTAACGTAACAAAACAAACTTTCCTACACACATAATATTTTGTGGAGCCCACACATTTTAAAACAAAAAAAAGGAAAAAAAATATGGCACGCAAAATGAATCTCTATAACATTACACAATCACTTTTCCTACAACATAATAAACATAAAACCCATTTAGTTAATGCAATACAAGCAGTAATCTAATGGTTAAATTATTGACTCATCAACCCAATATTCCAGATTTCCAGTCGAGTAAATCACCGTTTCGAGTTTGATAATCCATTCCAAAAAATTAAAATAGGTGGTGCTCCTATTTTACACATGCCTATATTTTGTGTTTTCTGGCGCTCCTGATCTAGTCTTTTGACTGTTGAAAAAAACAAAGTAGCAACGTGTTTCACGCAAGGAAAGCTAATTAATGACAATATAGGACGGATAATTCAAACAAAAGTAATTTGAACAATTGGACAGATATTGCGGGGAGAAGCAAACAAGAAACTAGCAGGTTGGTGTGCTGTGTTATAAATTAAATTGGAGCCTTAATTTAGAGTATTTTTTGAATTAGTTACGTAATTTTTTATATCAAGCATATATTTTTATAAATATTTTATTTTATATATTATCATTTTGAAAAAATTATTTTTTATATAATATTATCTTTTCAATTATTTACTTTACTTTTTTTTCAAATCTTTTTAAAGTTTTTCATCCAGTCATATTATTTGAAATTTAAAACTTTGACTAATAAAATAAAAATTGAAAAAGATGAGAAATCACTCTTATTTATTAAATTATTGCACATTCTCTAAAGAGTAACTTAATCTTTTAGTCATGTATCAAAAATAAAAATAAAAACTTAATCTTTTAGTCTTTTGAAGAACTCTTAACTTAAAAGTAACTTAATTTTAGACTAAAAAAAAAGGTTAAGAATGAAACATTCTATTCGAATGACATGTCTCATTCTTTACTTTTCTTTTTTTATTTATTTTAATTTTCTATTCTTTTAAATTAGTTATCATATAATTGTTATAATTTTAATTATTTCTTCCTTCTTAATCTATGTATTTTAAATTTTGCAAAATTTAGTGTACATAAATCACTTACAATTTTAATTTTTTTAAATTAATATCTTATCACCCAACGAACTCTTTCATAGGCTTAAGTGATTGGACACTTGGATCAAGGAACATAAATAATTTTATAGGGGAAGGTTATACTTACAACTTTTTTTTCTTACAAACATTTATAATCATATCTTATTACCGTTGATTTCCGCCAATCAACGGTTATCATTTTAGCAAATTAAACTAATTAATTAATTATTAATTCACAATAAATGATAACTGTTGATTGACGGAAATCAACGGTAAAGTGTTGATTGACGGAAATCAACAGTAAAGAAAAAAGGTTGTAAGTATAATCTTTCTCAATTTTATAATATCTTTTAACACACATTTTCAGACGAAAACCCTTTGAGTTTTGAAGCATAAATAATGCTCTTGTTAATTTTTTTACCTTGGGCTACAATTTAATTTTGTTTTTATTACAAGAATAAAGGCAATAAGGTTTAAATTCTAAACCATTTGATGATAACCTCTCACATCATGCTATGCAACATCCCTTAAACTTTTGAAATAGTTAGTTTATAACATTTTTTATATTCTATTTAAATTTCAAAATAATTATGTAAAGAATCACATCAACTATTGGGTGAGAGCCTTACACACCATCTTGACCTACCGGCCCAATTTTTTGGTTTATTTATGTTAATTCGACTAGAAAGGGAGAGTGGTAAGGATTAAACTCATACCTTGAAGGCCTTATTAATTGTTTATATTATTATATAACAGAATATCATTAAATAATACAAAATATAATAAGGTAGAGAAAAAGACAAGCACCAACATGCAGCACGGTCGCTTTTTCAACCTAATTAGCTATACCTTACTGACTTGTATTTTTAGGTGATTCCTTGTACACGCAGTAGAAATGGTTGACTCCGTTGGCTGCTACTCCTAACTTATCAAGTGTCATGTGGTATCATTTTGAGTCATGGAGTATGTACCGCTAATTATAAAGATCTTCAGAGTGAATAGTTTGGCTTGTTGCTTATAACATTCTGAGGATCTCTCATTGGCAACGGGATTATTCGTTGCGGTGTGTCGCTATTTTTATTTCTCCTTAGTTCCTCAAAGGAATTATAAATCTTTCTATGGTTGAGTTTAACTCCCACGATAAATTAATAGGTAGGAGCATGATATTTAAAATCCCAATTTAAATATACGATTTTAAAACTACCAAAATTCCAAACGTTTTTACGATACTTTTTTTACTTTAGGATTTTACGTTTTTTTTTTTTTTTTTAAATTTTACTTTTTTCATTTTTTATCCTCCTTCCAATTTAAAATCCCAATTTTAATTACGTTATCTAATTTCCTGTTTCCTTTCTAGTTTATCGAAAATATAGACACAATAACTATTTTAAGAGAAATTCTAATACCCTACAGGGTACAGGCCTACACAAATAAAATCCATAGAATTCCATTCCTTTTTTTTTAATACTTTTTAAAAACAATGCTTCAAATTAAGTTCAAACAACATATGAAAAAGAGGAAATATAGACAGATACACCAACAATACAATAAGCCCATGATGAAATTAAACAAAACACACCAGAATCATCCTTAATTGTGAACAAAACAGAGTCTCAATCTCAATGAGCACCGCTTTCCTTTTCTTTCTCTTCATTTTGCTTGGGGTAATAACCAGGAAGCTTCTCCTTGATCTTCTCTAAAAGACCCTTCTTCTCCTTGGCCGCCTCCACTTCATGAGTGTGGCCAGCATCATACTCTGATGATGTCGGGGGCACCTCCTCTGTCTTCTTGTGCTGACCTGGCAATTTGTCCTTAATCTTGTCGAGGAAACCTTTCTTTTCCTCAGGGTGTGCCGGATCAACCTCCACTTTCTCAACTGGAACCGCCGTATCCTCCTCCTTGTGATCACATCCTATCTTTTCCTGAATCTTCTCCTTCAGCCCTTTCTTTTCCTTTTTCTTCTTCTTCTTGTCCCCACCTTCTCCTTCATCCTCCTCATCACTCGACTGCAAACATATGTATCAACCGCATTAATATAATAAATCTTATAATTATAATATATATATATATATATATATATATATATATAGGGTTTTATATTTATTATTTTAAATTACATATATATTTATATATATCCTACGCTACACACATTATGTTCATCATAATTACCGGAGTAGGAAACTTATATTTGAGTTTTATGTTTATTATTTTAAATTAGGGTTTTATATTTATTATTTTAAATTACATAAACCCAAACCCATATATATATATTTATCATTGATCCTGTGATATATATATATATATATATCACAAATGTTGGATCAAAAAAGATAAAAAAGATCAATGATCGATGGCCAAGATATATATATATATATATATATATATATATATATACAATTGTGCAAAATGATCAAGACATTCTCACTGATTTGATTTAAACTAGACACTATAGGACTCTGTCATCAATCTTCATTAGCACTAATTCTTTCATGCATTCAATTAAAAGAAGAAGAAAAAAAAAAAACTTACAGAGCTGGAGCTACTGCTGGATCGGTGAAGTTTCTCTAAGAGGCTGTGCTTCTTCTCTCCCTCGGTTTCATCAGAAAGCTTAACCTTGTCAAACTCGGTGACGATCACCTCCTCCTGAGGCTTCTCTTCTTCCTTTTTCTTCCCCAGGAAATCGAAAACTCCACGGTCTTGAATCTCCACCTCGGTGGTGTCGTACTCGTGGCTCTTGTTCTGGTTCTCCTCAGCCATAATAACTGATAAACTTAAACAGAAGATGATGGAACTGTGTGGCTAGGTAGCTGGCAGTGCAAGTAAAGTGTGAATTGTGTGTGCAACGAAGAATGTTGATGATGCTTAGGTTTGCAAAGGTAGGAGGACAGCATTTTATACTTGGCATGACGCGTATCTCACGCAATTAAGAAAGTAAAAACGGAATCACGGTACGATTTGGGTAATTGTGTAACCGACCAAATGAGTTTGTAGAGAGTCCACACTTGAAAAGCTAAAGTAGGACAGTGCAAAAGATGCGCGAGACACACTGTAACGGTCGCAATGGCGTGCAGAGGTGTACCGTCTCGATTGGATGAGTTTGCAAGGTCGGTGTGTGGGGACACGTGGCAGAATCACGGTGGAGTTGGAGAGCATTTCGAGAGTTATGTTTGTTGGTGCATAATCATCGTCGGTTTTATTTTAGGGAAATATTACTCTCCATTCATGTGAGGTAACTTATCTCATTTTCTCTCAGTTCGATACTTGCATTCCACTTTTTTCTTTTTTTTCTTTTTTTATGTAATGGTGGAACCCACTCATTTTCTCTCTACCACATAAGATAACTATATTATGTGGAAGGAGATTAATAAAATCTTATTTTATGAGTGAGGATATTCTGAGTACTAAAAATTCTTACTACTCACTTATTATTCATCGCATCACAGCATTGGATCAAAGAGAAAGAATATTAAAAAAAAATTGAAGAGAAAAAAAATATTAATCTAATGGTGATTAATTAGATAGTAAATTAGCAATGGAAAATTTTGGTGCTAACTTCTTAGGGCGCGTTTGTTAGCGGGATTATGTTTCAGTTCCCGGGAAATGCTAGTGGGACTAATATAAATACTGTGTTTGGTATCCACTTTCAGTTACATATTTCGGATTCTTTGAAAAAATTAGTAGAGAGAGACCTGTGTAAAAAAAAATTAAAAGTAGAAAAAATTATTAATCTAATAATAATTAAATAGGTAGTGGCAAATTTTGATCATCAAATATCTGCCCTCTTATTTTATTTATGTTTGATACTTGTCGTTGCAATGAGTACATCTATGCCCCCTTTACAAACCTTTTTGTTCTTCTCTTTTTCTTTCGAGTTTGCTTCCTAAACACCCTGTAAGTTTCTTGTTCAAACAAACTAACATAATTTTTAAAAAAAAAATAATAATTGATAAGCTTTTGTGGAGATTCATTAATTCATTCACAAGATATTGAGTAAATCACATAAGCTTTTTTATTTATCAAATCTGAAAGCATGTTTCGAAAAAAAATTTTTAAATAAAGAATCACTTTTTTAAATAAATAATTTTTTTCATAATAATAAACATATTTTTTTAGCATTATAGATTATAATTTATCCGATTATTTGGATGACAACTATCATTTTTCCCATCACCACGGTTGATCAAACATTAATATAAACAAATAACGTTAGCTTACCAAAAAAAAATAATAACGTTATACCATTTTTTGTTATTTACTATATAAAAGAGATTTTATTAGAAAGTTCAAACTAAGAAAATTATCCTAAACTCACTTTTAAGTTAATATATCCGAATATTAAATTTATTCTATTATAAATAATTATAATAATAATTAGTTATACTAACATAGAGTTGTCAATAGCTCTTTAGCATTAGGACCAACCCATGCACTGCTGTGTGAAGTCCTATTGACTTTCAACCCTCTATATAATAGGAATTATTTAGCCCTGACCCTTTAAAGTCATCTTATTCACGGGACAATGATTATTTTGTCATTTTTTGGGCAAAATTTTACAGAATTGTCACGTTAGAAAAAAAAAAATTATCAAAATATTACGTCACCCAACTCGCTACATTATACAGCTAGATTACGTGGCGCAATGTCAGTCAGTTTAAGGCCACGTAATCTCGCTGCAATGTGAAGTGAGATTACGTGGCAGAGCCTAATTCACTGTATTGTGCAACATTTTATGTGGTGCCAGTAACAATCTGACACGTGTATTAAGAGACGAATAAATGTTGATTTATTTTTTGTTTCCTTTTTGAAAAATATAATAAACAATAAAGATGATGAAGTGTCCATAGAAAAATGATAAAGACGAATTAATATCCAAAAATGCTGATTTGTTTTTTGTTTTCTTTTTGGAAAATATAATACATAATACAATGGAGTGTCCATGAAAAAATGATAAAGACGATTAATGTCCAATAAATGTTGATTTGTTTTTTATTTTCTTTTTGAAAAATATAATATACAATAAAGACGATGGAGTGCCCACGAAAAAATTATAAAGACGATTTAATGTCCAATAAATGCTTATTTGTTTTTTGTTTTCTTTTTGTAAAGTATAATACACAATAAAGACGAAGAAATGTCCAGATGGAGTATTCATGGGAAAATGATAAAAGATGATCTAATGTCAATAAATGCATGCTGGTTTATTTTATTTTCTTTTTGGAAAATATAATACACAATAAAGACGATGGAGTGTCCAAATGGAGTATCCATGGAAAATTGATAAAGACGATTTAATGTCCAATATATGCTATTTTTTATTGGTCTTCTCAATCCACTTGTCAGATCGTTACTGGCGCCACATAAAAAGCTACATAATGTAGCGAATTAGGCCCTGCCACGTAATCTCGCTCCGCAGCGAGATTACGTGGCCTTAGACTTGCTGATATGATGCCACATTATCTCGCTACATAGTGCGGCGAGTTTGGTGATGTGACATTTTGACAAAAAAATTTCCTAACGTGGCAATCCGGTAAATTTTTTGCTAAAAATGTGGCAAAGGGGTCGTTGTCCCTCTTATTTACCAGGTTGGATGGAGTTGGCCTGTGTCAAAAATATCAAATTAAGTTACATATTTTTTGACTTCTCCCATTCACACTTCAAACTTTTTTTCTCAATAACTTACTATTTATCGGGAAAATTCTCGATCCCCTTCTCAACAATCACCTTCATTGCTATTCGTTTGAACAAAATAGCTTTTGCTTTAATTTCTTTGCTCCACACTAGAGCAAATTTAACCCTTCTTCTTTCTTCAATCACCAATTATTATTTTTATTAGGGTTTGTATTTGGCATTAATACTTAATATTGTGATGATTAATGATTTCAGATAATTGAAGTGTCAAGGCAATTACAGAAATACCACACAAACGGAATATATGAGATACTTATGTCATTTTCTATTATATTGTGCTTTATTTAAATTTTTAATCATTGCATCTTTTGTATAAAATATAAGTGTGCTATTTTTTTTTTACTTTCTGTTTGACAATAGTTTTGTTAAATAAATTAAAAAAATAGTATACTTATTAAACTTGAACCGATCATCGACTTGATTGGAATACTAAGTTAATGGATTATCCTATAGGTTACTAACTGAATCGATTGAACTAATTTTTGTAAAAAAATAAAATAGAAGCAACATAATAACTAAAGGGTTGTTGTTTAGTGGTTAACATTACTTCTTAGGTGTCAGGTTGAGCTAACTTTAATATTTTTTTATAATGTAATCAAATATGCCTGAAGAATTAAAGGAAAAGAAAAAGTAGTAGGAATAATAATAATAATAATAATAATAATAATAATAATAATAATATCTAGATAGATAGATTAACCTAGCACTCTATCATAAATCACATACTTTGATTACTTGGGTTGATCAACTCACTCCTATGTACCATATATGTAGATCTATGGAAAATGCAAAACAAGTGTATTCATTCTCAAATGTGGATGTAGACCCGATGGTTGATGCATTCACTCGAGTAACAGGCGCTCTTAAAGAGCACTGCAACAAATCAGCAGATTATTCAGTAAGTAAAAGAGGAATGCACAATGCAACTAATTAGCCGATTATTTAATAACTAAAAGAGGAATGTGCAAATAGAAATCACACTCCTCATTTAGGAATTGAAAATGAAGTAAGATTTGCAGCAACTTTGGGAGGAGCGAATCTCGATTATAAAGAACTAATGAAATTTTACAAGCATAAGCCTCCCACTTTTGTGGAGACTATAATCTAGTAGTAGCAACAGAGTGGCTACAAGATTTGGAGAAAAATCTCCTCATAATTTACTATCTCGATGCTCAACGAGTGAATTTTCCAGCATATATGTTGACAAGGGATGCAGATAAATGGTCGAAGGATACATAGAGAAACTTACAAAGCCAAGACACTAAAATTACCTAGAGAATGCCTTCCAAGATAAGCATTTTCCTCAAAGTGAAAGATCGAAAGAGATTGAATTTCTTGAGCTTAAATAAGGAAGCATGTTTGTTGGTGAATATGTAGCAAAATTTGATGAATTATCTAAGGATTTATCATCTATCATTTAACATGACCACAAAAAATTTCCTACACGTAACATTTTGTGGGGCCCGCAAAAAAAAAAAAAAACTCTGGCACGCAAAACGAATCTCTATAACATAACACAATCACTTTTCCTACAACATAACTCTTATAAAACCCATTATCAAAATACTCCATTGATATTAAAAATTAGCCAAATGAACAGCAGCAGCTAAATTTGAAGCAGGACTAAAACCCAAGTTGTAGATTATGGTGGTTGGCCATAGAATATGGTAGAAGTTAAGGCAACAAGAGAAAAAAATGGTGGAAAATAAAGAAAGATAATAGCAAACTAAAAACAAAACCTTTTCAAGCTCAAAATTTGAGAAATATGTTCACTAAGAACACCAACAAAGGAAAACCGAACTAGATGAACAATCAATTTCCTTCATGCCCAAAATGCGGAAAAATGCATACCTCCGAATGTTTGGCAAGTCAAGGCATATGCTACAGATGTGACAAGTCAAGATATATGGTAAGAGAATGTCTTCATATGACAAGAAAAGTACAAACAATAGACCACAAATCATGTTTAAGATACATGTTTAATTCAAGATTTTATTTTTATCGCGCTATATAATTCTGCTGCCACCGATTCTTTCTTTTTCATGGCATATGCTCAAATATGAAATTGATTATTTCAATTTTATCCTATGAATTAGACATTTTAGTTCACATGGGTGAAAAAATATCCACATTTCTAATCTGTGTAAATTTCCTCTTTAAGTTGAAGGTAGACCATTTAAAATAAACTTAATATGTCTACCTCCAAGGACCCTTAGTTTATTGAGATTTATATCTCATCTCGTGTTTTGGAAATTCATTTCAGATACCTCCATAGATGGAAAAGGCATATAATTGGTAGGGGTGTGCAAAATAATCAAAAAACTGAACTGAACCGAACTACCCTTAAAATAACTGGTTTTAAAAATTAGTTCATGAACCGAACTGGTTTTTAAAGAACCAGTTCATGAACTTAACCGATTTTTAGAACCAGTTTAAGAACCGAACAATTTCCAACCGAACCGAACCGTTTTCAAGCCGAACCAAATTGATTTTTATAACTATATTTTTTATTTTATTTTTCAAAATAAGGTTGACCCGAACCGTTTCCAACTGGACCAAAACACTTTCGAACCGAACCAATTTTGAACCGAACCAAACCATTTAAACAAATTCGGTTCAATTTTTCAAAAGTTTCGGTTCGATTCGACCCATGCACATCCTTAATAATTGGGTAAGAGGCCAACTATAGTATGATATGTGGATATTTGTCTATTTTTTGATGTGTAGATGACATAACGATTGATATGTTTTGGTATATTCATATGAGACTATGTACATTTTGAGAACTCATACGAGAATGATGTATTTTGAGGCCTAGATAAAGGCAATGTGTATTTTACATAATTCAGTTGTTGTATTTTGTTGAAAGGACAATGAACATGAATTATGTAATTTGGACATTTAGTTTGATTTTGTATCATGAACATTTGAGATGTATGGTCCAATGATGTATGTAAGAAAGAGTATTATGTGACTGATGTCCCAAGTAGTATTTATGCAAAAAGGATGCTATATGAGGCAAAGGCAAGGTGTATGTTTTGAAGAATTACTTGTGTTGCAAACCATGTAAATAATGTATGTTGGATTGTAACTTATAATGCAAGAAATGGAAGAATAGATGGCTTGGAGCCTAAGATATGTTTATGGTATGAGAAGTTTGGAGAAATGTGATGCACCTATGTATGTTGAACATATGGTTGCTATTATGGTCGATTATGTACTAATTGTGGAGTAGAAATTCCCTTAGAAAAGTTTGTAACTTGAAATAAACATATTCATTTTATGGGAGAATGCTAAAGTGTGCTCCAACTTCAGAAAAATAGTTCGAACAGGGCACGGAAGCGCTATGGAGAGAAACAGGAACCAGGACCTTCGGGTGTAGAGCGCTAAAGTGTGCTAATGAAAAATAAAAATACCTGCTAAGAGCGCTAAAATGCTCTGGAAGGCGCTAAAGTGCCCTGAGCAGGGAAATTTCTGTGTATAGGAGAACGGTAAAGCACTCTAACTTGTGACAAAAAAGTAAGCTTTAAACCATGTTAGTTTATGAGAGCTACTTGGTTGATTATATTAAGTTAATTTATGATGTTTTCACATAATGTATGAGTTATGATTAAATTATTTGAATTATGTGAGTAGGAATCAATGTTTACGCAAGCAAGTAAAAGAACAAAAATTATCCAGAATTTTAATTCAACTACTGTGATTGTAAGTGCGTTGAATATCATATGCAATGTTAACAAATCGGTTCTAGAACGGGGTGTTACATCTTCCTACTTACGATACTTTCACTATAACTTGACCACTAAAACACCCTACCCATTTTGTTCTATCCACACTTAGAACTCTTGCCCCCATGACCATGTTGCTTTATGTCTTACTCTCAACTTCTTAAATGAACCACAATCTTATGTTGAAGTTACTCAACACGATTGTTGGCAGACAGCCATAGCCAAACTTATTGCCTTGTAACCAAATAAGACGTGGTACTTCACTGACTTTCCTTCAAGCAAACGTCCGATCGAGTGTAAATGGATTTTCAAAACCAAACTTTAAGCTGATGGCACAATTGTAAATCAAAAGGTCAGGCTTGTTACCATGGGATACACCAAGCTTGAGGGGGTGGATTTTCTTAATAGTTTCTCTCTAGTAGCTAAAGTTGCTACCATTCACATACTACTAAGTGTTACCACTACGATGGGATGGAATATGGAGCAACTCGATGTTAACAACACGTTTCTACATGGTGAGTTGTACGAATGTGTATATATGATACCACCTTTTATAGTGAAACCTCCTAAGCCTAACTAGGTATGTAGATTGCAAAATTCATTGTATGTATTGAAGCAAGCGAGTAGACAATAATATTCACACCTTAGCACCGCTGCTCTCATATCTATCGAATATAAGCAATCCAAAGCTGATCATCCATTGCTCATCAAACCCGAAGGCAGTTCCTTAACATCGTTGTTAATACATATCGATGAGATTGTACTTAAAAGAAATGACAAGGGTGAAATTGATTCTGTTAAATGATTCCTTGACTCTAAATTCAAGATCAAGGACTTGGGAAACTTGCATTATTGTCTTGGCTTGGAGATCCTATAAACAAAGGACATATTGGTCCTAAATATGCCCTTGAATTAATCTCTGATGGAAGAATGGTAGGGGATAAACCATGTTCCCCGCCCATAGAACCTTGTATTAAACTAGAATGAGAGAAAAGAAAACCTTATGATGACCTAGGTAGTTATCACAGGCTTGTAAGTAGATTGATGTATCCGATAATGATGAGGCTCTATATCTGTTACATTGTTCAACAATATGTATCAAAACCCATTAATATACATATGAAAGCAACATTTCCACTTACTTAGGTACTTAAAAGGTGCTCCTCGAAATGACTTGGTTTATTATGTGAAGAACAACTTAGTACCAAGTGGATTTGCTGATTCAGATTGGCAACTTGCCCAGATACCAAGAGATCAGTTATAGAATTTTGTGTTTTTGGGATTGCCTCTGGTAGGAAGGAAGTCGAAAAAGCAAATCACAATATCAAGTTCGTCTTCTTGCAAAATATAAGATTTGGGCTACTCTTACTTGTGAACTACAGTGTGTTTTTTATTTACTTTAAGATTTGAATGTGAAACTAACAAAGGGAATTTTGATTTTTTGTGACAATCGCTCAATGATTTATTTAGCCTACAATCCAAGCTTTCATGAAAAATCAAAGTACATAGGCATAGATTCTTATTTGATTCGTGAAAAGATCAATTATGGACTGATTCATCTTCTCCCCATAGTTTGCGCAACCCAACAGGCAGATCCTTTTCTCTAAAAGCTTGTTTGCATGTCCATTTAAGAACTTGGTTAGCAATTAAGGTATTTTAAATGTACATCTTTGAACTTGAGGAAGGGTGTTAAAATCGAAATTTCGCCTCTTGTGCTACCTTGATATAAACTTGTGGACACTCTTTTGCATTCCAATACTTGTGCATGTGTACTATTTTATTTAATTTGTTACTAAATGATTATGTGAGTTAGTTAGTTCGATGACATTTCTTCCATTGAGTTAGTTTTCCAGTATAAGGTATAATGTTTGTATATATTTGGAGTATTGTTAGCTCCTTCTATAATTTTTTATTCATTATGTTTTTACTCAATGGAAGTTCATTTGCTCTCTTCTGATTCATTGGGTTTTGATAAGCACAGCTTATCGAGAAAATTTGATTAATACACAAACCCTGATCTAGGAAAGGGTAATTGAAAATTGAAATAGATATTAATAATTGTATCAAAATAAGTTGTAGAATATACATTTACAATCAACACTTAGCATATGGATCAAGTGGTAATGGGTTGTTCAAGCTTAACCGGTTTGTCTTGAGTTTAAGTCCTAGGAAATGTAGCTATGTTAAAACTTGGTAAGGGGAATTTTTCGCCTAAGTGATTCTACCCGGCTCAAATTGAATTAGTCGAGTAATCAATAAATTGATGGATAATATTCAAAAAATTTACATTTAAATTCTTAAACAAAAATAAAAATTAACACTTAGTGGAGTTTGCATGCATACCTTGCTTATCTAAATATATGAATGCAACATTAGTGAACAACAACTTTCAATAATTTATTGGCACTTGTTCATGAGTAACTTTTATGAGCAATTAGTATTTTGCTATCTTTGTGGATAGATAAATGACTTCAATATTGAAATATTTTCGGGAGAATTTAAAGTGACTTGTAATGAAAATGTTTATTTTGTATGTTGAAACAATGAATCTTAAAAATTATAAATAATTTTTATTTAGATTCATTTTTATATCTTCAAAATTACATTTAAAATAATGGAAGGGAGCAAAATGAAGATAGTGATGCGAATTGCTGAAGTGATATTTGGCTCGTGTTTCTAATATTGATGCAATTATTTAATTGAACCTCTTCAAAAACATGCCTTATGTTCAAATTATGTTTCAAATTCTAGTATCTTTGAAGAAAATTTAAATAATTTGTGTGATGAACTTGTTATTTTGACAACGAATCAAGACTTTAATGTTAAAAATAATGCTCTCAATTCTTGCTTCAAGAACTTCCATTTCTATTGACCAAGAAGTAAAGTAGGATGTGAGTTGGCATCTTTCCAAACCTATAAAGGACTATTAAGTATCAATTGGAGAGATGCAGAGGAGAATTTGGATTGAAATTTTATTTTTATGAGCAACTATTCAAATAATGAATTTAAATAATAATTTTTTTTATAAATTTGAATTTCTTTACATTTCAATTTTTCTATAAATTTTGAAAATTCAATCTCTTTTGGACCTAACTCTAGGTCCAGTATCCACTTGGCCCACTAAGGGAGAAACCCTAGGCTCCATGGGACCCCTTAGAAAACACTTCTTTCAAGAAAGGGTCTTCACTTTCACTCAATTTACAAGGATAATTATCTTACCATTACACTCCATTCCTCTTAAACTCACTGAATTGCATTAGAGTTCCTGGTGGTACAAGACCCCAATGTTCCATTGTAGCACATGGAGGAGCCATATTCACCCATCGGGAGGCTTGCATCAATGGAAGTTCAAGCAAAAACTCACAAATTGTCCAGGTATACATATATGAATATTGGAGTCGTCTGCGAGAACTGATAAATTTCTATTCCCACATCAAATGTAGTAAGCATACTCAACCTACTCCATAAGTCAAAAATAAAATACTTGAATTTTTTGTCTCTTAATTCTCAACATAAGGTATCTCTGAATTCAATAGGGGGTTTAAGTCTGAGCATACATTTTGCTACAAAATTTGACTCCCCATATTGATTATAATTGATGATTTTAGAATCGTATGTTTTGATTCTCAAATTGATTATAACCTAGGCCTTTGAAATTTTACAATCAAAATTTTAAAAATATATTGTTCAATGTAAATTTCTACATCGTAGACCTCAAGCAAGCAAGATCCATCTATTTTCCCCAAAAACTTGGCTCATAACACGACGATCTTTTTTTTTTATTTTTTATTTCCCCTAAGATTAGCCACCATCCTATGGCAGATAAACTTAGGATTAATTAATATTATATTGTGACAAATTGTGCCAAGTTGTAATTCATGCAAAGCATGAATTTTGACTGACATCAAATGATCATTATGGCTATTAAACTTCGGGAGATGATAGCTTTAATGGAAATTCTCATTTTGCTATTGCCAATTAGGCCTATTCATATATTGATTTAATAGCTTTATCAATGATTGGGTGCATAATCCTTTTTGTGAGAAATAAAATTTTCATGGCATAACATATACATAGCACCACCTCAATTATAAGCAATCCATCTTGGCCACAAGCAAGTCATCTCAGCCCCAAGAGGCCATCTTGGTGAGTAGTAAGGTTGGTTGCTTAATAACATATATATGGTTCTCTCTTAAATCTCACTTGCATTTTCTTTTGATTATAGTTTTTTTATAAGCAACCTAACAACTGAATTATGACATCTTTATTGCAAGTTGGTATATCTCATCAAGGCATCTATTGCAATGCACCTACAAAAGACCTAGTAAGTTTAAGCACATCTTCAAAGCCCTATCTCAGATGGGTGATCTCTTATAAGATATTGCTTGTTGAGGTAGTTAGTTTAAGCCCCATCTTCTGTAAATCCTTGCTAGTTAAGGTAGTTGGTTCAAACTGTTATCTTGGATGGGTGATCTTCCATGTAACTTTGCTAGTTGAGACAATTAGTTAGAACCCTAAATTAGTTGGGTGATCTTCAAAAGTCCTATCACGTTTAGGCATACAAAAGTCCTAACTCGTTTTTGCACATTATTAATGTTTTTTTGTTATTACATGCCGAGATATTAACTTCTTAAGCTTTGAACTCAAATGAAAGGCTTTGACCTCGAACCTAGTATTCCAAGATGCAAATTGTATTTGCAACCTAGCATGCAACCTAACTCTACTGCAGACTTCTCCAACCTAGGCCAACATATCTTATAAACTCGGTACTCCAAGAGGAGGAACACTAAGCTTAGAGGCTTTTATTTTGGACCTGACTCTAGGCTCATTATACACTTGACCCACTAAAGGGGAAACCCTAGGCTCCGTGGGACTCCATGAAGGCCACTTCTTATAAGCAGGAGTCTTGACTCTCACTCAATAACTACAAAGGTAACTATATTTCAATTACACTTTATTCCTCTTACTGACTTGAATATTAGAATGCCTATAAGTGCAACACCCCCTTATTCATCAGAGCATATGGATGAGCCATTTTCATGCATCAACTTGCCTACATCAATGAAAGCTAGAAGCATAACCTCACAACTCATCCAGGTATACATATCTAAACACCATTTAAACACAATCTTAATAATATCGTTCAATGAATAAATTGTTTGAGGTCTTGTTAAAAGATGATGGTTTAGAAACATTAAATGATATTTATTAAATATTTCTAATTAACTATTCAAGAAAGTAATTAATACAAAGTTAGACTTCAAGGAGTTGTTTCTTTATCTACCAAAAAAAAACAAAAAACAAAAGAGTTGTCTTTGAGATTCAAATTTGTATTATGACATTTCTTTTGTGGGGAATTTAATTTATAATATGCTAAAGGGATAAGTTATGTTTACAAACTCAACTATGTTATATTTACAAACTCAACAGTGTACTTGCTTTTTGCAGAGAGACTGATACAGACACACCACGGAAAGCAAGCTTACCGCTGAGCCAAGCCGGCCCTTCTGTACTTTGGAGAATACATACTCAAATATTTCTACTCTCCAAAATACATGGTTGAGTTTGTAAAGGCAACCCTTCCCTACGTATGTTCTTCTTGAGTTGCAGAGATGTCTAACTAGAGGTTAGCTAGTTGATGTTGGATCTGGTGCTTTTTCTAGATATCTATGGATTAGGTATCTTAGGGGCAGTGAATCACGACACACGATATAACGACCTTAGCCAAGAAAGGGGGTGGTGTGTGTGTGTGCTGTGTGATTGCATAAAATAGGTTAAAAAGAGATAAGTCATATATGTGGTCTTTAGCTCTTATTTATAGAGCTTACCTTTGGGCTTGGGTCGCTTGGGCCTCCCAAGGATATGGGTCTTGCTCAGGTCCACAATAGATGCCCCCAGCCCGGTAGACTAATAGTTCAGGGTGTCGGGATGTACAAGTTATGTTCTTCTATGTGGATGTTTATCTCGGATTTATTTTAGCCCTGGTTCATTCCAAGCTCCTCCTTTGGTTTGACTAGAAAGACCATAGCCGAGATACTCTAGCTGAGCCAGGGTAAAAGGTTTTACCAGATGTTAGTTAGTTGATGTTGGATGTGATGCTTTTTCTAGATACCTATGGATTAAGTATCTTAGGGGCAGCGAATCACGACACACGATATAATTGCCTTAGCCAAGAAGAGGGGTGATGTGTGTGCTGCGTGATTGCATAAAATAGTTTAAAAAAAGATCAGTCATACATATGATCTTTAACTCCTAGAGCTTATATTTGAGCTTGGGTCGCTCATGCCTTCCAAGGATATGGGCCTTAACAACAACGGAAATGCTTTAATTTGTATTTATAATGTTTTGAGGATATTAAATCAAAAGCCTACGCCTACCGGGCCCGTGGTTATTTTGATGATTGACAGTGTTGATCGAATGGGCTGGAAAGCCCAGTCTCACAACGACTCGTAGACGACTTGCTGCCCCTTGTTTTGTATTCTTTGAGTCTGTGACAAGAAAATGAAAAAGTGGAATCAATATGCATAGAGGTAATTAGCATCGCCCCCTTGTCGAAGTTTCTCGAAAGATCATCGCCTTGAACAACGGTGACGGTGAGCACTTTTTTTTACCTCTCTCTGTCCCTCTCTATACATATTACTCTACTTTATTACTATTCATTTCCACCATAAACTCTCTAGAATCTTCCAACGCAGATCTTATAAGCTATTTTTCTCTTCCAATATCTTTTCCTTTACTCCTTTTCTGTTTCGTTGCTCTCATCTTCTCAGTAGCGAGGGGAACTTCCCTTACTCATCATAGGTGAGTTCTGTAATGCTTGAATCGCTGTTTTTGATTATTATTTGCATTGTAATTACGGTGGCTACTTGAATCATTTTTTGAAATTTGATGATTTTTTTTTTTTTTTTTGTGCGTGTTGATGCTAACTGGACTATCAAAATCTGACCAACCTTTGAGTCATTCATACACTTATTTGGCGTAACGAACCTGAAATTAATTTTTGCATCTTTGTTGTGTTGTGTATATTTTTTTATTGGATATGATCCTTTTCTGTGCCTTAATGGCGTGTCTTAATTGCATATGCATTAGAAGGCATTTTTATGTTTGGATTAAAGCATCAATGTCTGGTAGTTCCCAAAACGTAATTGATATGTCGAATGACACTGAGGTTATTTATGAGTTGTTTAGACGAGAAAAGTGATGGCTGATGCATAAGATAATCATATTTTATATTTGCATTACTGAGGCAATTTGTAGTTTACTTTACTGGATTTTATAATTTAATGACTGAAAATGAAGATTTGCTGAGTTTTACATTGCATAACTCGTGCACACGGA
Organism: Gastrolobium villosum; assembly: GCA_032173675.1. Classification (NCBI taxonomy): domain Eukaryota; kingdom Viridiplantae; phylum Streptophyta; class Magnoliopsida; order Fabales; family Fabaceae; genus Gastrolobium; species Gastrolobium villosum. Next base: position 22,077 of record JAVKPL010010565.1, on the reverse strand, counting down.
TGTATTAGATATGTTTTATCACCGGTCATACTCATACAAGCATGGTGTTTTCTTGTGTGCTTTTTCAGCATGGACCTGTTTATGGTCAAAGTAGAATACTCTATATTGCTACATGGTTGTGAAGTTATGCGTTTGGTCATCTTCTGATGCCACGATGAAATACCTTCTGATTAATATGGGCCTACATTTGCTTTGTGTTGCAGTTACTTTGGTATCTTTATTGCGTGGTTCGTTCTGTTGAATTCCTAGGTCCTAGACTTTGTAGCTGAACAAATAGCATGGCGGGTCAGAGCTCCAATGAAGGCTCCAGTATTGGCAATATTTCAGAGGGTTCAGAATCCACTGTTCAGCTCAATATCAAGACTCTAGATTCTCGTATCTACAGTTTTCAAGTGGAAAAAAATGTGAGCTATAATCTCCATTCCCGTGATTCTTGTGTTTTTCAAGCCCTTTTTTGTGGTAATATCTGTAGGTTAGAGCATAACTCTGGAGCTGGTCTTCAATATTGTTTCAGATGCCTGTTTCGTTGTTCAAAGAGAAAATTGCAAATGAAATCGGTGTCCCAGTAAGTCAGCAACGGCTGATTTTTAGAGGAAAGGTCTTAAAGGATGAGCACGTTCTTTCTGAGTATCGTATCCTTTAAATTGTAGATTTTTTTTTGCATCGGATTCATGCTTAGTTGATCTGGATGTTTCTTAGTTTTAAGATGATTTTCTATCTTGTAAGTAAAGTACATTCAATATCTTCTCTTTATTCAACATCCTTATTAGTTTGGCTTTTAAAAAAACTTGGATTGCATGGCTGAAGGAAATGCTATGGCTTGAAGCAGAATTTTTTTTAAATGTTGAAATGGGTTTGTGTTTGAAATCAAACTATGGTGTTTATCTATTTATTTTCTAACATAATCCTTAACCATTTAAGATGTTGAGAATGGGCATACATTGCATTTAGTTGAAAGACAACCAAATCAGTCACAAGCTTCTGGTACGAATTCTGGGGAGCCAACTGGTACTGATACAAGTGGTAACCGAGGTATAACTGAAGGCTGCATTCATGTTCTTTATTTTTTTCTTTTTTCTCCTTCCAGGTTTTAAGAATATTTTTGTAGATCAAGTTTCTGTTGTACTATGCTAATGATAAGTTTTATTATTTGGAAGGTAATGATGTAGGCTCAGGGGCTTCTCGTAATCGTGTTGGACAAATTTCACACAGTGTTGTTCTTGGGACTTTTAATGTGGGGGAACAAGGTGAAGGCATTGTTCATGACCTCAGTCGGGTTCGTTACTTTCGCATATATCTTGAGTAGTTCATGTTCATGAGTTTTATTCTATTAGTCTTCAGATAGGTGTTGGTCGTAATGGTTTGCTTTGGTATTGCCTGAAATACATTATGGATTGCTGTACTATGTTTTCAGGTTATTGGGGCAGTTTTGAATTCTATTGGAAATGGTGGCCAGAACACAATTAGTGTTCCTAATGCTGCACAAACGTCTTCGGTGTGTATTACTTTTTGCTTGAAAAGATACCCTTTTGCTATATTTTCTATCATGTGTGATTTAACTGGGTTATGATATGCACATACATAATTTTCTTATTCATGAATGACTCTGAATTAAGTTCACAGCCATTTTATTGCCCAGGCTACTAATCTTCTTCTGTTATGAGATTCTCCTTGCAATATTGCATGGTAAATATTGTGTAGGTTCTTTCTACTTGTCCATTTTAATTTGATCTCCTTAGATCATGAAGCAATCACGTGTTGTGGTATCTATTTCAGGTGGCTTATGTTTCTTAGTGTACAATGTTTTCACTGATTGCTCTTATAGTATTATTTCTCAAGTACCTTTTGAATTATTATTTATCTAATTTTGGAATCTTTATTTTCCCTTGTTTTTTTTTTTGGGCTTGGGTACAATGAATAGATTTTTATTTTTCCTTATGACACTATCATGGCATGGTTAAATCCTCTATTTGTTATCGTCAGTTTAATTTTGAGATAGAATGGGTGCAGAACACACTGTTTTCCTTTCAAGTTTGTAATGTTGTTTTGCTACATGCTTCCTGCAATATTTGTCGTTTGAACTAAGTTGGTGTTCATCTAAACCGGGGCCCAATCCATCCTGTCAGGCTCCACCAGGGAATGGAACTGAAGGAATGAATGCTGGAAATCAAAACCTAGCAGGAAATCAGGCACAGTCTGGGCAGACATTTCCTGTTCAAGCATTACAATCTCTGTCTCAAGTTGTTCAGATTCCTATGGCTGCAGGAGCTATACCTGCTCCTTCTCTCAATGCAGTAGGAACATAGTCTCTCTTCTGCATACCCTCTTAATTTTGTTTTCTTGAAATTTAATGCATTCTTGATAACATTGAACTTTTTTTCTTCTTCATTTCAGCCAATTCCTCATTCATTGAACACACTGTCTGAGTTTATACATCACATGGAACAGACACTATCCCAAAATGGTGATGATGTTGAAACTGTAGCCCTTTTATTTTAAATTGAAAGGAAGTTGAAATATTTAGATTTGCTAATGCAGGTTATGCACCGAATCTGTCTTCAACTAATCCTGGAAATCAACGAGTTGAATTGCCATCCAATGCACAAGGGTTGCCGACACTTGACGCGCTAAGCACTGTCTTGCGTCGTGCAGAACAGTTGCTCGGTGGTCATGCTGTTGCTGCGCTATCTGTAATTAACACATCCCGTTTTCAAATATTATCTTTCCCCTTAATGATATAAATATTCTTTTACTGTCTGCAATCATTGGATATTTGTTGTCAGTATAAGTCTTACTGGCAGGAAGGCTTGTGAATTATAGATTTACTAAAAAAGAAAGGTGGTTGGAAGTTGCATAGGATAATCCTATGTACAAATTTTGGGCAATATGAATTGTGGCACTCTTTAACCAGTTGTTCCTTAAAAGCATTAATGCGCAATATATTCGTGTTCGGAGGAAGTTAAACAGTGTCAAAATGACTGGCATTTTACTATTCTATTTATTTACTTTTATTTTTACTTTTATGTTTCTTTTTTTCAACCTTTTTTGTATCTTTCATTTGGGTTCATCTACCACCGACTCCAATTAATTTGGGATAAAGGTGTTGTTGATGTTGATGCTGATGTTGATGGTAAAAAAATTTTTATTTATGTGAACTGAATAATTGGGAACCTTCTTACTTTCCTCTGCTAGGTACCTCGCCTGCAATAAACTTGTTGTATCTGACTAAACCTTCACCTCTATGTGTGGAAATTCACTAATCTTAACAGGGCTTGATCTTTAATGGACTATGATAAGACCTGCATATTTATCCATCATGTCAGCTGATTAATTGAGGGATCTTGACACATCTTAGTCTGTTTTGTCAGTTAAACCTGGTTAATATATCTTGTATGTCAGGGCAAATCCAGTTGAGATTAGACTAGAAGATGTCTTAGTATTTGAGAGATGTATTTATTGCATACTCTCTTGCTAGATACAACCTCAAATCTTCTGATATCTTTCTGTCCATCCCTGACTATATATGTTGATGCATTGATACATAAATCTCTAACAGAATCTGAGTCTAAAATTATTTTTGTTTAACACAAATTTTGTTATCATGATGAAGTGCATATATCAATTGTAGAATTTATTAGTTTGAACTAGCCTTACTATCTTCATCCTTTATCTTATCTGATCATGTTTTACTTGTATTTTGCTACTGTAGCACATGGCAGGACGATTGGAGCGAGAGGGAATTTCTTCTGATCTACATATGAGGGGTCAAATACAGTCAGAGTCAATGCAAATAGGACTTGCTATGCATCATTTGGGTGCACTTCTACTTGAACTCGGCCGAACAATGTTGACACTGCATATGGGACAGTCTTCTGTATGTTTTTATTCTTTTCTTAAGTGATTTGATTTACTTTATCATGTTAACATATTGTTCATGATCATATTCTAATTTCAGGCAGAATCTGTTGTTAATGCTGGACCAGCAGTTTATATTTCTCCTTCAGGGCCAAATCCTATTATGGTGCAGGTTTTTCATTTATTTCGATCGATCCTGGTTTTGTAAATGGTGATTCTATGTGGCAGTTCATTTATTTAAGCATTTAAGCTTTAGATGATGTTTCGATCAGGTTGATTAACATGGAATAAACTTTTTGTTGTTGATATTTCAAACCTGGAAAGTGGAATTTGTACATGATTACTTTGGTTTAGCATCAAATAGATTGTTGATAAAGGATTGAAGATTGAAAGACAGTTGATGACCGCTTTTATTTCAATACCATGTCCTAGTAATACTGTTTATTGAAAATATTCTTTTTGCAACATAAGCCTTCAAAACTATTTCTTTGCTCTCTTCATATAGAAATTTTTTTGATGTTGAACTTGACTCTTTACATATTACACTATATGCTTAAGATTTCATGTCTTCAGAAACACTATAATCTAAATTCCTGCCGATATGCAAGGGAAAAATGGTTAATATTGTAATTGTGACCTCTGTCATGTAACTTTAATAGATAGTTCATGAAAGAAGGGATTTTTAATCTGAAACAATCTGATTATATTTTTTTTACATTTTTTTGTATACAGTAAGTTACAGCTGTATGCTACATAAGGAAAGGAGAAATCAGTTAACATCTTTTTGGGATGGAAAATGAACTTTTGCAAGAGAAAAAAGAGAAAATTTATAACTAGTAGTGGGGGCAAGATATCTTCAAAAGCAGGCTAGACAAGAGATAACAAGGAAGTTGAAAAAATTAATAATGCAGCAAGGCTGTCCAGTCTATCTGTATAGATAAAACTTGTCTTAGAAAATTGAAGGCTTCAGTCCATATATGGTTTTCTTGGAACACAACATGAATTTTATTGTGTCAGGTCTTGTCAACATGAACACTACAGTTTTGTCAACACGAACACTATATGAATTTGAAAACGGGTTGACCCGAACACGAATTTCTTATTTTGCGTCAATGGGTGGGTGGTGTTGAAAATTGCTACCACTAATGGTGCACGAGCAAGTTCAGGTTGCCAAGCCCTTTTGTATATGACAATGGGGCCATAGGCTTCATCTGTTTTGTCTCTTCCTAACTGATTGTTAATGCCTCAAACTGCAATTAGGAAAACACCCCATTTTGGGTTGTTGAATCCTGATCATGGTTCTCGGGTGGGTAATTGTGTTTGTTCATATTGGTGCAAGGTTGACCATGAAGTCTGCTGCATATTTGATGATCTCTTAGAACCTTGTTCTTAACTGTGTGGATTGGTTTATAGTTTTTACATTGATCGTTTCTGGTTATGCTGATATTATGCTATTTTCAGCCCTTTCCACATCAGACAAGCTCCCTCATTGGTGGTCCTGTTCCTTCTTCAACTCCTGCAACATTAGGCGGTACTGGGAGTGCTCCTAGGAACGTAAACATTCATATACATGCTGGTATATAAAAACTAATTGCACTTCTATGGTTGTACCTATGAACTATACAACTTCTACTAATTGTGCTTCCTACTAGGTGCGTCTCTTGCACCAATTCTTTCAGCAATCAGTTCTAGGCCAAATAATGGGGAAGGGACAAGAGTTGAACACCGAAACGAGCCTGGCTCTAGTGATTCAAGTTCTGCACGGGTATTACCTATTAGAAATGTCATAGCAGCAACTCTTCCATCACACCCTCCTGGTGTTGGAATTGCTAGTAGTAGCACACAAACTGGTTTTGGTGTTTCTATTTCACAGCCACCACCTGACTCAGCTCCATTGTCGTCTGTTAGAAACTTTGTTGGTAATATGCAAGGAGATTACACATTTCTGTCAGATGGTTACCAATTTATTGTTTAATTATATGTAGAGTTTCAATGCAGTAGTATTTAATTTTCAAAACTGTTTTGCATTCAATCAGGTCAAATGGAATCAACTAGCAGGGACTTGTCTTCTGGGTCTGAATCAAGACCTGCTCCGGGAAATGAACGGCTAGATACCATGGGGATGAATGGCTTTGGGGCTGCCAGTACATCTTCAGCTGGATGTGCATCTGAAAGTGGGGTACAGAAGGTAGTAATTTTGATTTTTGCCCATACCTGGTGATATATCTGTCCCTTACAAGCATAGATTTTAGTTTACTGAAATTTTCCTCTCAATCACAACCAGCCCCAAAATGAGGCAGTCCAAACCTGTAGTAATGATGATAGAGATGTTTTGGTCGACAAATTTGTTTCGAGTTCTTCCAATCAAGATTTACAAAGTTGTTCTAGTGGAGAAGCAATAGTAAAATCAGAAAAAGTACATGATGCTCGAACTGTAAGTGAAAGACAAGATGTAACTGAACCTGCCAAAGCTGCTCCACTAGGATTGGGTATGAGTGGTTTGGAACGCAAGGTGAGCTTATTGGTTATTATTTTTTGAATAAGAAGCTAAATTTCCCAATTGATGTGGCATGCTATGTAAATTGATTTGTTTGCTGTGTTGTTGGAATGCTATTTGCATAGTGTTTGAAAGGCTGCTGGATGAGTCTTCCTCTTCCCTTTGAATTTATATATTTACTTCCTTTTTTTTTTTGAAGTTATTCTATTATGCTTGCTGGAGCAGTTTTCTCTCCCTACTCGAACACATTGTATTATCCTGAATGTGTTGCTATCAACATCAACATCACCTTTATACCAAATTAGTTGGGATCGGTGGTAGATGAACCCAAATGAAAAATATGAAAAGATTGAGGAAAAACAAAAAAAAAAAGGATGAAAAAAATTAAGAAATAAAATTATATAAGTAACAGTTAAAAAATAGAAAAAAATAGCAATAAACAATTAAAAAGAAAAAGAAAATAAAGTGAAAAAAGATAAATAAGAGAAAAAAACATGAGAGAAAAATGAAAGTAAAAATAGGAATAAATAAAAAAATTGAAGAAATAAGAGGAAAATAAATAAATAAGAGAAAAAAAACCTTTAAAAATCAGTGCAGGTGATATATATACAAGGCTTAGGATTCTGATACTGTGCCTTTGCGAATGGAGAAAATATTTTACTATGTACTAATTAGAAATCTGAAAAAACATTTAGATTCAGAATGTGGTTATTTTGTGACACTGGTTTGTCAGATACCCTCTTAGGTATTAGAATATATACTTTGATGTTGATGGAGCCATTCTGCAGTTTAACATTGAATTTTTTTAATAAGCTATAGCTATCATAATTCGGAAGTTAATGTGATGTAGCAATTTTAAAACATTCTTTTGACCTGAAGCTAATTTGTTGCTCATCCAAGGCTGTGCATCAAATTTTAGACATAATTTGGAGGTTAATATGATGTAGCAATTTTAAACATATTCTTTTGACCTGAAGTTAATTTGATGCACATCCAAGGCTGTGTTAAAATCAATGTATGGGGATTTTTATAAAAAGCTGTATGGAGATTTCATTTGTCATGGTAAGGACGGATTTGTTGTGCTCCCCACCCTATGAAGATAAAGCATCCTTGTCCTAGCTCCAGTCGCATGATGGGGGTGAAAGTCTCCCCATTCCACCCCGTTTTACAAAAGTGATTTTGTGTTGGGCTTGCCTTGATTTTTCTGTAAATATTTGTCTTTCTGTAAAGAATTATTTCAACCCAAAATCTTAAGGTGTTGGGTGACGGCCTTTTTAATGGTTTATATTATTCTCTACACACCCATTCATGCAAGATCCCTTTGGGCTTGAAGCATGGATTACACGGGGCCAATTTTATTTTTTGGTTTAATTTGTGCTTATTTAATTCCACTTTGAATATGGAGGGTGGTGAGAATCGAACTCATGATCTTATGGTCATTGAAGCTCTGATACCATATAAAGAACCATTTCAACCCAAAATCTTGAGGTGTTAGGTGAGGGCCTTTTTAATGGTTTATATTATTCTCTAACACTTTCACTTGAAAAAGGTATTTGAAATAATATATTGAATTGTATGAAAAAACTGTACAAGCGTACTCTATATATAGGGTACAGAAAAAACCTAATGGGCCAAGCCCAAAAATAATAAAACAAACCCTAGAGAAATCTAGTTCCTTCTAGAGGATTCTAACTAATTACAAATAATTACAAATAAATAAATAAAATACTAATTCTAATATTTACAACACTCCCTCTCAAGCTGAGGATTAGATATATATCATTCCCAGCTTGCTAATAAGCTCTTGAAACCTATCATTAGGAAGACCCTTAGTCAAGACATCAGCCAATTGATGACCAGAAGGGATATATGGAGTAGTAATTAGGCCACTATCGAGTTTCTCTTTGATGAAGTGACGATCAATTTCAATATGTTTGGTTCGATCGTGTTGGACTGGATTGTGGGCTATACAAATAACGGACTTATTATCACATAACAGCTTCATAGGTCCTCACATTTTATTTTGAGATCATCAAGTACAATTTTCAGCCACAGCAACTCACAAATGCCTTGGGCCATAGCTCGAAATTCAGCTTCTGCACTTGATCTGGCAACCACATCTTGTTTCTTACTTCTCCATGTCACCAAGTTACCGCAAAGAAACATGCAATAACCAGTGGTAGAACGACGGTCAGTCACAAATCCAGCATAATCAACATCAGTGTAGACTTCTAAAGATAGATTGTCATCCCGTCGGAACAACAATCCTTTACCAGGAGTAGCTTTAAGATACTGAAGAATTCTCTCTACTGCCTGCATGTGTTTCTCCTTTGGATCGTGCATAAACTGACTAACAACACTAACGGCATAAGCTAGGTCTGGTCTAATATCAGCTAGATAGATCAATTTCCCAACTAGCCGTTGATATTGTCCTTTATCAACTGGAGGTCCTCTTCATAGCCTATCTTGTGATTCTGCTCAATAGGAGTATTAGAGGGTTTACACCCAAGCTTTCCTACTTCTTTGAGAAGATCAAGAACATATTTCCTCTGGCTGATAAAAATTCCTTTCTTTGAATGAGCTACTTCTATCCTTAGGAAATATCTCAGTTTCCCAAGGTCTTTGATTTCAAACTCAGAGGCAAGCCGTGTTTGCAGAATTTGTTTCTCCATAGAATCATCACCTGTGATAATAATATCATCAACATATACAAGGAGCACAGTAAGCTTCCCATTATGGGAGTGTTTGAAGAAAAGAGTGTGATCAACTTGACTCTGTCTGTATCCTAAGGTCATCATAACCTTAGTAAACCTTCCAAACCAGGCACGAGGTGACTGCTTCAATCCATACAAGGCCTTTTTTAATCTACAAACTTTATTTTCTCCCTTCACAGAATCAAAACCAGGTGGGATTTCCATGTAGACTTCTTCTTCTAACTCATCATTGAGGAAAGCATTTTTCACATCAAATTGATTTATATCCCAATTGGAATGGGCAGCAAGGGATAATAAGGCTCACCGTATTCATCTTTGCAACTGGAGCAAAGGTTTCTTTGTAATCAATGCTATAGGTTTGAGTGTAACCTTTGGCCACTAATCGAGCCTTGTATCTTTCAAGAGTTCCATCAGAATTATATTTCAGGGCATAAACCCATCTGCACCCTACTGCTTTCTTTCCGTTGGGTCTATCAATAACCTCCCATGTTTTATTTTTCTCCAACGCATTCATTTCCTCTTGCATGGCTTGAGCCCAATTCCCATCTTTCAAGGCTTCATGTACTGATTTTGGGATTGCAATAGAATCTAGTGCTGAAACAAAGCTTTTGTGCTGCACAGAAAGATTAGCAGAGGAAACAAAGTGGGAGATAGGGTATTGAGTACAAGAGGGACAAGAGGAACAAGTTTTCTTATGACAAGATCTTTTTCCTTTTCTAAGAGCAATGGGCAAATTATCAGAATCAACATTAATGGGTAACTCATCAGAAGTATTAACATCATGATCAGAAATATGAGATTCAGGAGAAACAGGAGACTCGGAAGAAACAGGAGATTCAGGACTTACCAGTGGTTCAGACGATTGAGGTTGCTGGTGAGACAGTATGGGTTGTTTCCTCCTCTGATATACCAATTCAGGTGTCAAAATTTTCCGTATCTCAGGTGTATTTGAAGGTTTTGACACACCAGGAGCAGATACACTAGGTAGAGAGAAGACTGATCCAGGCTCAAAAAAGGAAGGGGACGAGTCTTCTGAAGAACGGTTCTCCCCCTGGAAATAAGATTCAGATTCTTGAAATGTGACATCCATAGAAACAAAAAAATTTCGACTTGGTGGATGATAACACTTGTACCCTTTTTTATAAGGGGTATAACCAAGGAAGACACACTTAAGAGCCCTAGGATCCAACTTACTCCGATGTTGTTTATGAACATGGACAAAGGCAACACATCCAAACACTCTTGGTGGAAGGCTCTGCAATATGGGAACAGAAGGAAAGAAGGAAGTCATGGAATGAATAGGACGGATATTGTTAAGGACCCGTGAAGGTAAACGGTTGATCAAAAAAGTTGCAGCTAACACTGCTTCTCCCCAATAAGAACTAGGAACAGATGTCTGGAAAAGTAGTGCTCTAGCAACTTCAAGGAGGTGATGATTTTTCTTTTCAGCAACCCCGTTTTGTTGAAGGGTATCAACACATGTGAGCTCATAAATCATACCTCTATCTGAAATGAATTGTGACAGGCGTTGATTAACGTACTCAGTACCATTATCAGATCTGAGTCTTTTAATACCCTTACCAAATTGAGTCTCAACCATGTGATGAAACCGAATAAATATCTCTGGTACTTCAGACTTGTCTTTCATCAAGTATATCCATGTTACCCGAGTACAATGGTCAATAAAAGAAACAAACCACCTTGCACCTGAAACACTGTGCACTTTAGAAGGGCCCCAAACATTAGAATGGATAAGAGAAAAAGGTTCTCTGCTTTTAATAGTGCTAGAAGGAAATGACACTCGATGATGTTTTGCAAATTCACAAACATCACAATGAAAGGTCTCAACCGACTTATTGAGAAACAGAGAAGGGAACATAGACTTCAAAAGACTAAATTGTGGATGCCCCAGACGCTTGTGATGGAGCCAAATCATAGACTCTGCAGTAGAAGGATGACGTGTTATTAATAACTGATTTTTGCCAGCATGGTCTGGAAGGAGATGATACAACCCATCCTATTCATTAGCAACTCCAATTGTCTTCTTCGTGGTAAGATCCTGAATAACACAATGAGAAGGAAAAAATATGATAGAACAATTCAAATCAGTTGTAAGTTTTTGAGTGGAGATAAGATTGGTAGAAAGCTGAGGAACATAAAGAACATTTTTAAGAAACAAGGAAGGTTGAATTTGAATGTTACCAGAACCAATAATTGATTTATGGGATCCATCAGCTACGGATATAGTATGACTACCAACAGTAGGATGATAAGAACAAAACAACTCAGTACAACAAGCCATATGATCAGTTGCACCAGAATCCAAAATCCATGAGGTTTTAAAATCAGTGCAAGAACCAAGAAGAGATGTAGAACGTGTGCTCTTACCAGATAAGATCAAAGAACTATCATGCTCGGCCATTCTTCAATAAAAAAAAAGTTAACAACCGGCGATAAAATCAACCAAACAGAATATCAAATGACCTCCGATCAAAGAGGTGAGCACAGATCCAGAATCGCCTTGGAGAGACAATCAAGACTGCAGTGGTTCGACCACGATAACTGCCGCGACGCGCCGGAGAAGCTGGCGGCGCGTGGAGGCGCGTTTGACGTTCGATGACCTTGGGCTTTTCAGGGCGGTGGCGTCCGGCAGGTGCGGCTGGGTCTGTGGCTGGTCGGAGCAAAAAAATGACCGGAAAAGTGCCCAAATCGTGAGGACAGGTTCTGAGTTTGACAACGAGGGTGAACAGGAACGCTGGTGAACAGGTTCTGAGTATTCTGATGTGTGAAGAAGAAAAAATAATAAAGAAACAGAGATGTTCTCGGTCCAAGAGGTCCCCGAAAATTTTTTTCGGTGGCGGCTGATGGCATCGAGAGACGAACATGGTTTTGTAGGCGCAGAAGCAGAGCCCTCAGGATTGAGGGCTCTGATACCAACATGAAAAAGGTATTTGAAATAATATATTGAATTGTATGAAAAAATTGTACAAGCGTACTCTATATATATAGTACATAAAAAACCTAATGGGCCAAGCCCAAAAATAATAAAACAAACCCTAGAGTGTGAAAAAATATGAGATGACACATTTGTGCTATGAAATAATACAACACTTTCGAAATTTTTTACTCACACGTCGGAAATGGGGATATTGATTTACTTGTAATATGAGATGATTTCAGAGGATGAAAAAAATAAAAAACAAGTCATTTGGATCCAGCAACATGTTGTCACAAAATAGAAAACATATAAAATATGAACTGCATGGAGTGTGTTACGTAATTTTTGACTCATTAACAGTAATGGAATTGTAACATGACACATTTGTGCTTATCACAGAGTCTTGGTGAACTTGATTTGAAACTTCTACATCTCGTGCCCTTTATCACATTACATGACTATTCTTTACTCTTATCCTTCATAAATTTGTGTGCCAAAACAGAGGCGAACTAGACTTCATCCTCCTGTAAGTAAAGGTGCTGATGATGGATCATCCAGTTCTTCTGTCAATCAAAGTCAGCAAACCATAACGGATGGTCAGCGGATATTGCAAACTCTTGCAAGTCATGGATCTGCTGTGAATTCGAGAAATGCCAATGGACCATCTGAGCGGCCCTTTCCCTCTAGTGATAGCCAGATTGATGTGGCTGGTTTGATGTCTCAGGCTTTACATAGCCCTGCTTCACAACAAGCCAGAGTCAACTCACCGGATGTCTTGAGGAATATGTTGCAGCAGTTCACACAAAGCCCACAGTTAATGAGCGCGGTGGATCAAATGGCACAACAGTTGGGCAGTCAAGATATGGGTAATATGTTGCAGCAGTTCACACAGAACCCACAGTTAATGAACACGGTAGATCAAATGGCACAACAGTTCGGCAGTCAAGATGTGGGGAATATGTTTGCTGGAATGGAAAGAGGACAGGGTGGTGGTATTGATTTGTCAAGGATGGTTCAACAGATGATGCCTATTGTATCTCGAGCCTTTGGTGGGGGAATTCCTCCCTCACCATTCTCTGCTGCTGAACCAGAACCCCATGCACCAAACAGAGATGGAACACTTAACAGAGATGAAAATTCTGATGATCAAATTTTACAGGTTTGTATACATGTGCTAACAGCTGCACTTCCATGTTTTATTGTTTGCTTTTGCAAGCCTTTTCTTATCTTCGTCTTATTTGTCTGGTCTGCAATAGGTGTAATTAAATTTATTTGCCCACCGTTTGGCCCATTGTTCACTTTACAAAATAGTCAGTGGATGTATTGATGTGCTAAACAAAAGGGTCATTTGATTACTCCCTACTTTGTGTATTTTAATGACTCTAGGATGTTTTAAAAAAAAATTGACTACGAAGAACATAAATATGATCTAACTAACTATTTGTAAGTGAACATAAAATGTTTCTTTGAATAAAAGACGCAAGTTCAAATATTTTTTTGGGGGAAATACCTAAGCACTGTTACCCATTTATTTTCTAAGCTGAAATGCTATATTAGTAGTTCTATTATGACTGTTTCCTTATCTTGTACATATTCCAGCTTGACCTTCAACTAGTGGCAGAGAGGATTGAGCGCCTGAGTCCACCTACAGATGTTTTCCGTGCTGTAGCTGAACATGCTGCCGAGCTGTCTGGCGGTGGAAATATATCTGATGATCTTATAGATGAGTTATGCAACAATGAGAGTCTTGTCAGCGTAAGTATTCGTTTGTGTATGTCTTAGTGCACTGAAAGCTGCTGGTTGCACCGAATATGTTGATAAGCCAACCACTTCTTTTAAGCTTCTGCTTAATGATTTGTGCACAACCTCTTCAAAAATTTACTTTGTTTTTGCAGGAGTATGTGGAGATGTTGCGATATGATGTAAGTCAGCTATTTAAGGGAGATTCTGAGGCGGACAACTCCTAATTCAAGTTTCTGTGGATATTTAGTTTCTGCTTTATTGTGCGTGTCACAACTTTTTTGACGGATCATTTTGACGCGTTGCCCCTCTCAAAAGTCCTAGAAAATGAGTTTTGGCGTGTTGTGTCCCCAATAATTTGTTGTTCTGGATCATTTTGACGGACTTCCAGATCATGTGTGAAAATTTAAACATACACCACATGCCTGTCAGTTGTTTCAAATGTAACAGTAAAGCGTGTAATAGCCTCTGCTGTTATTCATACTCTTTTTATGTCTTTCTGACTGACTATATCGTCATTTGGACTCATTTTGGACTTATCAAATAGTCTTGTACATCTTGTGCTTTCGTTATTTTGTTTTGATTTTTGTTTAGCTTGTTTTTGTTTGTTTGGGGGAGAGAGGTCAATTGTTCATTCTTAACTTGTAAAGTGCACTGATGCTATTTTGCCTTGCTATACCAGTGGGTGCCAGCTTCTGAAGCTCCAGTAAGTTGCAACTAGGCTTTTGTGAAATTTTTTTTGGGACTTGTGGGATATATTTTTATCACGTGATTGAAGGATTCAAGTCTTGTTGACTGAGTCAACGGTGCCAATCTCCGACATTATAGGTATTTGGTCATGTGGTAAAAGTACGTTAGTCTAGTTGACTCATGCTAAAAATATATTTCGTTGGGCCTAATAGTGAGATTTTACTATAGCATTTTAAAAAATAATTTGAGGGTCATGGGATATTTGATATATTTTTTTCCATAAGTTGCATTGTTGCCACATGTTACATCTGAAGGTGCACTGATGCTATTTTGTCTAGGTACAACTGTTGAGACATGACAGGCTTTTTGGGATAATAAAAAAAAGATAGATATTGTTATTATCAAAAAAAAATATTATTACTATATTTTAATCATTGATTTTCATCGATCAATGGTTATTATTTATTATGAATTAATAATTAATTAAAGAGTTTGATTTATGGAAATAATAATAGTTGATTGGTGGAAATTAATGGTTAAGATATAATAGTGATATTGGTAATAATATTATTTGATAATAATAATATCTTATCACAATAAAAAAATTATCAAACCGTAGCAAGTTTTTAAACTTTTCTTTTTCTTTTTTTTGTTTTAAAAAAAAAATTTCAAAATCTTGCTACGGTTTGTTTTATAATTACATGATATTCAAATTAGTTTGTACATATTTTAATTGAGATTAATATTTCTTATATTGTATGAAAAAAAAAAATTTTTTTCTTGTAGACATAAAAGCGTGTCATGCCCATATTTTCTTTTTTCTTCACATGACATCACATGTCCTCTACACATTTTTATGTTTACGTATGAGATAAGATTATCTCCTACGGCATAAGAAACAATAAACTCATTTTAATTAAGGGAAGTATAACTCTGTTGTTGCTACAAAACAAACTTTTCCAGCAACATATAGAAAAGTCAGGAAACGCTGACGGATCTTGGCTGCTTCTTTTAAACAAATAGGTCCCATTTTTTTTTTTTATGTGTCTACTAAAAAAACACCATGTGTAGTTAATTTCCTTATGGTTAAATTAAGTTTATTTGTATTTGGATTAAAAGATTTACAAGAATATTCTTAATAGTCTGACATCAAGGAATATGATGTTTTGTATTAATTTATTTAAAAGAATATTTGCAATTATTTCAAGATAAAATATGCTATATGTTCTATGAAATAAAAATAAGACTACTTATCTCCAAAAAAAAAAAATTAGACTACTGTTAATTTATTAAATCATTTGTACCGAACAGACTGCTATTGCGTTTAGAAACTTTATTTATTTTTTAATTATTAGATTTAATATATTTTTATGATTTAATGTGTTTGTACGAAAAACAAAAATCTAATGTTGCCACCCAAAAAACCTATTGTATTATAATAATACACTTCTAATTTTTTTTTGAGTAAAACTGAATCGGTAAGAGTTATACTTATCACAAGGTAAATTTATTACATTTACAACCAAACTCATCCTCGTTAGATTATAATTAAATTTATTGGCTCATACGTGAGTCAATTCTTTTCACTGTCACTGAATAGATTTGGGAAATCAAGTTTTTCACAAACAAAAGAATCCACCAAAACGCAGCATGGCTGATGAATACACCGCAAACTTGTCCAATTCATGTACAACGTTTCAGACACAAGTTTGCAAAAAATTCAATCTCACCAATAGACATGCTCTATAAAAGCGACCTTATATAGCTACTACTAAACATCCAAAAAGAAAAGAGGCTCAAGAATTCAATTAACAAAACCAAAAAAAATTATGTCTTCATGAATTTCAGCTATGAAGCACCGACACTTCAAAACCCCTGACGTGTCGTGTCCGACACTCCCCGACACTCTCGGACACTTCGACACTCCCCGACACTCTAACACGCATTATAGAAATTCAAAAAAAGGTTTAAAGGTTGCGTCGTGTTGAATTTTTAGTTCCAACTATTAGATTCGTTGGATTACGATTTCTATTTTATTGAGTTTAATATAAATATTTGTGATATCTTATGTTTCTTTGCAAAATTTATGAATATTATAAGTTTAGATTAGTTGTTTTGTTGAATTCTTGAATATTAAATATAATATACATTACATAAATTTAAAATATTATTTAATATCAAAACGTGTCCTAACGTGTCGAAATCTAACATTTTTTAGAATTTACGTATCGGAGTGTCATGTCGTATCGTGTCACGTGTCCCGTGTCGGTATCGGTGCTACATAGAATTTCAGCATAATCTGTTTATCCCTATCTCCTTTTACATTAGCATTAAGAAATTATAGTTAGTTGGGCACAATCTTATCATAATCAGATGAGAAAAGTGATTCCCACACCTAGAAAGGGAGGGGGGATGAAAACTTAAAGAGAGATGGGGAATATGAGAGAAAAAACTAGGATTATAAGTAGTAATTATGAGCCATTAGATTTAGTTCTAATCTAACAGTGATGAGATTAGTTGTAAAGATGATAAACTTATCTAGTGGTAAGTATAATCCTTCCCAACTTAATCTAATAATAGTTTGTTATTGTAAAAATGTTAAGTAGTTGACTTTACTAAAAAAACAAAAATGTTAAGTAGTTGTTATTAGGTGGGCTTTTTTGTGAGCAAACCTTTGTGCTACCAATGTATCGTATGTAACCAAATAGTGGTAGCTCAGTTAGCGTATGGGAGCTAAGCAGGTGGGATGAGAATATGTGTTCGAATCTCCCTAGTACCACATTTGGGAGGAGTTTAAAACCTTAATCCTGAACCCGCCCTGAATCGGATTAGTTGTGAAGCAATAAATCATTTGGAATATTTCCAAAATAAAAATAAAAATTGTATCATATGCATACGTGCACTCTATGTTACTAGTTAGGTAAGACAATGTCTGACTTGAGTTAGGCTGGCTTATAGATTCAACCTGACATATTTACATCCTTTGTTGAACTCCAATTTAAAAAGCATACACAAATTTATAAAAAAATAAATAAATAATTTCCTTAATTTGATGTTTCAATAATGACTCAATCAAGTTGCTCGTGTTCAGAACCATCTCTACATGACTAAGTTCGAGGATTTCTTAATTCCTTTCTTCTTCTCCTTATGCTCTGCCCCTCTCCACAAAATTCGAATCACATGATCATAAACATAAAATCAACAAATAAAGAAAAAAAAAAAAAAACAGAACTCAGTCACTTAAAAAAATAATAATAATTAATGATTGAATAGTTATAGGGGAAAATACTTCTCCTATTGTTTCAGAAACATTTTTCCTTGCAACAGACTCAAAAAAAAATGTTTTGTTTAAGCTTTTTATTTTTTATTTTTAACATTATGGATCTCACATTTTCTCTCTCTCTCTCTCTGCTATACATCCCCAGCTTCAGAAGTTGCAAACCCACCCATAGTTATGATAGAGCAAGTGTTTACTTGTGGGCTACTGTGGCTAATAGAATCATGGAATCCCTAGATGTAACTGATGTCTTTCCGTGAAACTTGCCCAATTTCTTGTCAAACATGTTTTGTGTTGGTATAAATTTTAAATGTCGATTTTTTATTAATGAATCAGTTATGTCAGTTAGAATATTATTTATTTGTTAGAATTGAATATCACATAGATGCAAGAGACAACCATACTTGTGTATTTACAAAAAAAACTTTTCTTTTCTATTTTTGCTTTCTTGCTTATTTGTGTATCTACAAAAAATTTTTTCTTTTCTATCTATACTTGCTTTATTTGTAGATACACAAGTATAATTGTCTCTTGCATCTGTGTCGATATTCAATTCTAACATTTTGAATCACAACTTGGCATTGCCAAATAAATAATTTACTAAAGGACAAAATGCAAATTTAAATAAGGGAAAACATTTTCTCATGTTACATGAGAATTTAACTCTCATGTTAGTGACTCTTCGATTTACGTGCAAAACTTTCTTTTCTTTTTCTTTTTTTAATAAATATGAGACCCACCACCAGTTGAGTCACAACGTGAGAATTGAATTCCTATGTAAATGAGAAAATCAAATCCCTTTGAATAAACCAATGGAATATTATGAATTATAAACACCTAGCTATTAGTTACTTCAACGGTGGTCCAATTCAGTTCACACATGACTCCGGTCGGGTTTTGAAGAGCAATAGAATAAACAATTCCCTTGAAGAAGAGGATACATGTCCGCAAGCTTCTCCCGAATCCACCGACACCTTGATACGTATTTCACTGTTCCTGTGAGTTTTGTAGCATATTTGCTTCTTGTTTTAATGTTTATCTACCAATAAAGAATGTCAAGTCTTGTCTCGTTCATGAACCCTTTATTCTGCCGCATAATTAAATCTAGGTTTTTTTGATTCGTCAGTCTTTGAGGATGCTTGTTGCTAACAATACATTGCTCTGCTTATAGTTTTCGTATTTGTCTTTTAGTCTGTGTTATTTGTTTAATAAAACGTAGAAGCTGAATATTTCTTTACGCAACTACCAAGGGTAAGACGACCATTCTACTATTTACCCGTTATTGTTTGATTTTGTGTAAGGCCATTGTTGCGAATTCAGCAATTGCAGTATAAATAATAAAGTGAATAAGTGAGAGTATGGTTCTCATCGGGATTAGATTTTAAGCACTAATGCGCTATTTTCACTTAAGTTGAATAATTTGATCAAGAGAGTTGAATGAAAATTAAATTAAAAGCAAAGTAAGAAAACAATAATCGAGTTTCTTAATAATCACGAAATGCAGTTATTGTTTCGCTTTTCCTCGATTTCCCCTTTATATTCTGAGTTAAAACCCTTAATTTAATGTCATTTTTGTATCGTCAATTGACTTCCCTAAGTTGATTAAGACTCAATTCTTTGATATACTAATTCTTTGCTCTCTTTAAATAATTCTGGTTCCCCAATTGTTCTTAAAAGAAATTAAGCAATAAATACAAGAATCACAAGATTCCATAATTTGCATATCTATCCTTAAATTCATACAAATTAATGATGAATTTATTAAGACTGACTCACACACCAACATTCCTATTCTCATGCGCGAATCCTAAATCAATCAACTCATAGAAGGCATGAAGAAAAGATAAATTCATTTAATACAAAAAGAAAAGATTACATTAAAGATTATTCATAAATAAAACTATCACAACATAGTAGAAACAAGAAAGCAAGAAAAGATAAAAGCTTTCTCAAACTCCATTGACGTAATGGCATGATGAATCTTCACATGTTTCAGCATAATCTTGTCTCTAACTCGTCTCTGGTTCTCAAAAGCGTGAATAACACGCTTCTTCGATGTCAAATGTACCTCGATGTCAAGAACTAAGTAATTATCCGAAGAATAGCTTAAATAGGTGGATGATTTCCCCCCTTATTTTAGACCATATAATGGGTGTTAATTGGGTTGCAAATGGGTACGCTAGCATATCTGTTACATAGGTAGCGGCGCGCTATGGCACTTTTGGCCTAAAGAATACACATATTAGTGCGTTTTAACTCGCTTGGAGCACTGTGCTCTAGCAGAGAGAATTACTTTGTTTTCACAAGTTTAGTGTGCTAAAGCATGCTTGGGCGCATTTTAACGTGGTGTTTAGCGTGCTAAAATGCATTTTTCCAAAAGATTTTTACCTCCTCTACGCGATTGGTGTATCCTTTGATACTCTTTTGCACACTCCAAGTCCTTTAAGTCTATCTTTGCCCCAATTTAACTAAATTTTACCTACAAAATAAGCAAAGATCATTTGCATGAGTTAATAATTCAAAGTTAATGTTTTATAACTAAATAACTCAAAGTCGTCATTTTAACTAAATTTAAAAGTGATTTTAATAATTAAAAACATGATAAATTACAAATTTATCAGCTAGCTCGCTATGTAAACTTTAAGAGTTGCTGCTAGTGGTGGTTAGTGCAATGGTGGCAAATAGAAGTGATGGTGGTGGTGACACCGGTGACAATTGTGGTGGTTGACTAATGTCGGTGGTAGCTAGTGGTGACAATGATGGTGGTGGAGGCAAGTTGGACCGGCCAGTGGAATTGGTCGTGGTGACGGCACAGATGGTGATTGGTTATAAATATGAGGGATGTTAATGGTGGTGGCGGCGGCTAGTGGTGGCAGTGGTGGTTGGTGCCTAGTGGTTGGGGGTGGTGGTAGTCAATGACAATAATGGTGGCTGGTAGCTCATAGGGATAGCCGATGGCAATGATGGTGACTGACTGGTAGTGGTGCTAGCTGTGGTGGGTGGTAGATGTGGGTGATGGCTGGTAGTGGTTGTTGGTCGATGGTAAAGGTTGATCCTCACGTGCTCAACAAAGTTCATAGAAAAACATAGGGCTACATTTGGAATGAAATAGATATGACATTTGCTATCCTAACTCCTCCATTCCTAATTCAAGTCTCCCTTCAAGATAACTTATCTTGGTACAGACATAATAAAATAACCTAATATGATAAACTTATAATATCCAATTGTTTCATCAAATAATAAATAAGAATAAGAGATGATAACCTATTTTATCTTGTCTTATCTATTTTGACTACAGGTGGCAAAGTGGGCAGCCCACCCCGATCCGCCTTTGAAGGTGGGTTAAAAAACTTAGTTTGTCCTGTCCGTTTGGGCGGACAGGACGGGCTACTAGCCGGGCCAATGACATTTTATACTAAAAAAATAAAAATTTAGCCCGAACAGCCTAGCGGGGTGGGCTTAAAAAACTCAGCCTGCCCCACCTTGTTTGGCGGGCGGCCCCGGCGGGCTGAACCAGTTTTGGTACCTCTAATTTTGACCACCAAAATGCCCTTTACAAATTGTAGAGTCTATTAAATATTAATGAATAATTTGAATTCACTCTCATCCACATATTTGAGCAATTTACTTTAGTTGATATAATTGGGAACATTAGGTGGATCTAGCCTTGATAGAAAATCATATTAAGTTGAATTAAGACACATCAAGATTCAAACATCCTTCATCCTATTTATTCATTCTAACTTATTAGTTATATAATTTTTATATATAAATAAAATTAATAATTAAGATCAGGTATAAAATTTAATCTTACACTAATATAAATTGATTAGTCTCGAAATTATATGGCAATGCTTCAATATTTGTCAGCTCTTTCTGAGTCTCCACATTTTGACTATTTTCTGGATTTGGTTAATTCATCATCATGGTTTTGCTTTTTTATTGAATTTCTCCTGCGTACTCTAAAAACCAATGAGAGAAGATAACAGTTTTTAAGCAGGTTGGTATATAATATGTGAGCTTTATTAATCTCATATTAAGGGGATAATTCTCTCGTACCATAAAAATAATTATGAGTGAAACTCACTCACTTTAAATAAAAAAAATTAAACTACACGAAAATTAATGAGTGTGTAAAAAAGAGATATTATCTTATGTTACATAAAAATAATATTTCCCATAATATATTCATCTTATTTCTCTATGCCTGTTGTTTGAATATTTGATAGAATTTGGATCAAGCAAAAGCCCTTGACCATTAAAAAGTGGTAGATATATGATTTCATTGACTTTTTCATGTGCATCAGTTAAAAAAGGACCCAAGACATTTGAGGGTATATGCCCTCGGATTGCGTTGGATTGG